>JAAEAF010003023.1:0-108034 GCA_011037195.1 Triatoma infestans
GGATATTTCCGGTGAAACACTCGATATCGAAAATTTGACACGATTAACCATACTTCCTCTTACTAGGAGTAAGAGAAAGTAAAAATGGAGTCAATTCATAATTAACATGTAATGAACGTACTCACCATATATTATAGTAATTATAAAAACAAGATAACATAATTATAAGTTTTTGATTTTTTTTATTATAACTATAAACGATGACTTTATTATTACTATCAATGCAATTATTACCCGATAAGACAGTAATTATAAATCTATATATCCGTATAAATTTTTATAAAACTGAAGTTCAATTGAAGTGGGATACTTAACTATATTAACAAGTATTATTACGTAACCATGTTTATGGTGACAAGGGTACAATATAGGGCTTGTTTATAATATAAGAGTATATTGAAACCGTAAATAAATATAAAAATATTACACAATATATAATATCAAAAAAAATAAAATAACCATACTTTAAAAGATTAAATCAATTATTTAAATCTATTTAAAACTTAAACGATGGTGACAGAATGGAAAGCTGAAGCAAGACGTCAATTAAAAAAAAAAAAAAAAAAAATTAAATTGAAACAAACGGATTCTTATCAATCAATAAACAGTATACAATACGATAGAAGTATCATTGACCTATTAGAGAATTGTAAACTTCCTTATAAATTAGGGCTAAAATATTTCGTAAATAAAACATTAATAAATTCATTTTACTTTCTCTTACAGTTGTTAGTAAGTAAGAAAGTTAGGAAGTATTGTAATCGTGTCCAATTTTCTATAACGAGTATTCACCGGAAATACAAGTTTTGAGATCCACTGAGTCTAAAAAAAAAGTAGTTTTTAGAAGATGGTCTTTGTGTATGCTGTGTGTGTGTGTGTGTGTGTAAACAGTTTAAGAATTGCACTAAATTCAAACGTGTCTGTCAAAAATTCCTCAACCGGAAGTGTCACTTTACTGAATGGTTTTTTTTTTTTTGACAAGTTGTTATTTCAGTTTATTACACAATTCTATTTATCTAAATAATATTAATAAGAATTAAATATGTTGTTGAAATTCTGTGTTTGAAGAAAATTTTGATAACCGGAAGTGCGTTTTTTATTGAAAAATATTTTTCCATTTTTCTGCTACTTTCTCTAAAATGACGTCAACTATTTTCTTTAAACTTAGAATGTCAGCTACACATATACAGGAGCTACAACCTTTATTTGAAACATTTCTTTTTTTTTTATAAAGTCATTTAAGGGGGCTTTTGTGGGAGGGATGGGGGTGGGGGGTTATGTTTTTCTCGAAAATGCTATCATAATTGATTTATACATTTCTACCATCCAAATGAAAATTAATTAAAAATAAATAGATTGCCAAAAAATGCCGAGTTTCAAGAAAATTAGTAAAAAGCGGAAGTGCGTTTTTGCTTAACAGTTTTTTAAAGTTTTTGTGATTTTCTCCATCGACGAATTTCCTTAAATTAAACTGATGTAAGAAATAGTTGTATGAGTGTATCACAGCAGATTTTTTTTTAACTGAAGGAATTAAAAAATTTATTAAATAAACTAGAAACTTATTATTTAACTATCCCCAACCTTTTAATACTGCAATGATTATGAAAGAAAACTGTTAGGAAATATATATATAAAGATTATTGATATATATATATATATATATATCAATGTTAATAATAAAGAATGAGTCATTAGTATTGATGAAGAAGTCTCTGTATACAATATAAACAGGAAGAATAGCGAGCTAGCTTCCGTCCAATCAAAATCTATCTCTAATTCCTAATATTCGTGAAAATTCTTTTATAAATTAAATAATCCTAATAATATAAACAAAAAAAAAGTGCAGAATGCCATCAACGGACATGAAATAAAGGGAAAAAACAAATAAACGAAATGATATAAACAATGATATGTACACATAAATAAATCATTTATCTTGTGTTCTAAGAATCCCATTTTCTTATCAAGACATTAAAGCATAGCGTAAGTCACAAGAGCGTATAATATTCTTCTCAACGGCACTGACATACGTACATGTGTACGTAATTTTTTTTTTTTTTTTAACCTTCTCTTACTTCGTAAAATAAGTCAATTTTTTTGCGAAATTGAGTTTCTTCGGAAATGTATGATTTAAGTACACGTTTTGAGGTTCCCTGCCTCCAAAATAATAAGTCAATTTTTTTGCGAAATTGAGTTTCTTCGGAAATGTATGATTTAAGTACACGTTTTGAGGTTCCCTGCCTCCAAAAAAGTGGTTTTTAGCAAATGATCTTGTGTGTGTATGTATGTGAAAAGCATAGCTCAAAAACGAGAAAGTTGAAACTTGATATTCTGTTTCACCATACCTATCTACGGTCAACGCAATGACCGACAGAACGTTATCTGTCAAAATTCCTCAACCGGAAGTACCACTTTACTAGTAGGTTTGTTTACGTTTTTGCGATTTTCTCAAAAATGGCTCCGACGGTTTTCTTTAAACTTAATATATCAACTACATATACAAAGAGCTACAACTTTTATTTGAAACATTTCTCCGGGAAAATTCATTTAAGGGCACTTTTGAGGGAGGGGTTGGAGTTAGGTTTTCATTCTAAATTGCTATTTCAGTTTATTAGACAATTTTGTCATTTAAATAATGTTAATTAGAATTAATTATGCTGTTGACATTCCGAGTTTGAAAAAAATCGGATGACCGGAAGTGCGTTTACTTTACCACTTCACTAAATAATTTTGTCACTTGTTTGCGATTTTCTCAAAAATGGCTCCAACGATTTTCTTGAAACTTCCCATATAAACTACACATACAATGATCTACAACTTTTATTTGAAACATTTCTCTGGGAAAATTCATTTAAGGGTACTTTTAGGGGAGTGGTGGGGTTATGTTTTTCTCTAAAGTGCTATTATAGTTGATAAAGTATAATTGAATGATAGTTAAATGGCCTAAATTCCGAGTTTCAAGCAAATTAGTAAACTCGCTTTTACTGAACAGTTTTTTCATTTTTCGACGAATTTCATTAAATTTGGTACACAAACTATAGAATTGTGTCAATTATAATTTTGAGAACTGGAGTAAAAGAAAGTTGTGTGAGTGTTTCACACCAGATTTTTTTTTTTTTTTTTTTTTAAATTGGGCGAAATGGAAACTGGACATTAACATACAAAAAACAAAGACAAAAATTTTGACCCTTTGCCGGATGCAAGCCGTTACCAATTTAAAGATCAACAGCACTGACATACAGAGGAAGGAAACGGATGAACCCCCTAAAGTACCTTGGCCTACAACTGGACACGAGATTTACGTGGACTCCTCATATAACTCTAAAGCTGTGGCAAGCTTATCAAACTCTCAGGCAGCTCTATCCAATCATAAACAGACGTACACCACTGAGATCACAATGCTTTAGACTTCTCCACACCTCTATTCTTCGACCGCTACTAACGTGTGCCTGTCCTATATGGATAGAAGCTAACAAGACTGCTTTAAACAACCTACAGATCTTCCAAAACAATGTCCTGCGTATCGCCCTGGGAGCACCGTGGTTCATATGGAACAACAGCTGCTGCAAGGGGGAGCTACAATTACCATTCTTGAAAGAATTCATGGACAAGACAACACAAAAATTTTTAGACAACTTACCCAATACAGAAGCTGGGACAGACCACAGGCTTGGACTGACAACTGACAACGACCACAATACTCTAGACTTCTCTACACCTCTATATTTCAACCGCTACTAACGTACGCCTATCCTGTATGGATAGGAACTAACAAGACAGCTCTAAACAAACTACAGATCTTCCAAAACAATGTCCTGCGTATCGCCCTGGGAGCATCGTGGTTAATACGGAACGAACAGCTCCCATAAAGGGAGTTACAATTACCATTCTTGAAAGAATTCAAGGGCAAGACAACACAAAAATTTTTAGACAACTTACCCAATACAGAAGCTGGGGGATAGACCACAGACTTGGACTGAGAACAGCACAACGAAGACTGAAACCAAAACCCCCCGCAAGACATACTTACCACAAACAGCTAATTATAATCAAAAAATATTGGGTATAATTATTGTAACCGTGCATATTGTATTATAATATGTATTGTATTATATTGTAATATTGTAAAGCAGAAATAAGCTGCCTGCTAATAAAAAGGATTTTTCTTCTTATTAAATTGGGCCAAATGATAATACGATCCAGGGGAGGGGGGAGGGATAAAAATATGGATGTGATCGAAACATTGAAAAAATAAAATAAAAATCCTACTACCATTCTTTAACATAAAATGGATGCAATAGAGTCAATTAACCGCACAAAACGCTAGTAGGTAACAACTGACCGGATGGTTAATTAAGGTCGCCGCCAAAAAGTATCTGGCCGGAAGTTCAGTATGTATCAACAAGAATATGTGCGTCTAATGACTTGTTTACAATTCAATACTAAAAATAGAGACTTATGAAAATCTAATTTAGAATGTTTGTGAATTTGCGTGCCAAACAGTTAAATCATCGTCGTCGTATAACTACAATAACTATTTAAAAAAAAATTTAATTCATAAATAATATTTTCGATCTATACGGATTACAGATCACATTCAGAGCAAGTTTTATTACTATTGTTTTTATTAAAAATCTAATGTGAAATAACTCACATGACTTTCTCTTATACGAGTTACTACAATTTATATATAAAATAAATTTTCTTTTAAATTCATTTGCCCTAAGAAAAATATAGAGGTGATTAGGGTGGGGAGGGCATAATAAGAACCTACCAATGAAGGAGATAGGGGAGTGAAGAGGGCGCAAATAACAATGTACCAACTTAATATAATTTTTTTTTTTTTTACTTTCTCTTACTCCTAGTAAGAGGAAGTATTGTAATCGTGTCAAATTTTCGATATCGAGTTTTCACCGGAAATATCCGTTTTGAGGTCCCCTGAGTCCAAAAAAGTGGTTTTTAGCAAATGGTCTGTGTGTGTGTGTGTGTGTGTATGTATGTGAACAGCATAGCTCAAAAACGAAAAATCGTAGAAAGTTCAAACTTGATATTCCGTTTAGGTATCACCATGGAGCTGACGGTGCGTTATGTGTCAATTTCCTCAACCGAAGTACCACTTTACTAGTGTTTTTTTTACGTTTTTGCAATTTTCTCAAAATGGCTCCGAAGATTTTCTTTAAACTTGGTATATCAACTACACATACAAAGAGCTACAACTTTTATTTGAAACATTTCTCCAGGAAAATTCATTTAAGGGCACTTCTGGGGGAGGGGTGGGGTTAGGTTTTCATCTTAACTGCTGTTTCAGTATATTAGACAATTCTGTCATCTAAATAATGTTAATTAGAATTAAATATGTTGTTGAAATTCCGAGTTTGAAAAAAATAGATAACCGGAAGTGCGTTTTTTACTGAAATATAATTTTCAGTTTTCTGGTATTTTCTCGAAAATGGCTCCAACGATTTTCTTTAAACCAGCGTTGTTAACTATACATATAAAGAGCTACAACTTTTATTTGAAACTTTTCCCCTGATAAATTCATTTAAGGGGACTTTTGGGGGAGGGGGGTTATGTTTTTTCTTTAAAATGCTATCACAGTTGATTATACAATTCTGTCATCCAAATTGAAATAACTAGAAATTAATATATGACCCAAATTCCGAGTTTCAAGGAAATTAGTAAACCGAACAGTTTTACTGGACAGTGTTTTCACTTTTCGACGAATTTCATTAAATTTGGTACCCAAACCTAAAAATTTGTCAATTATAATTTTGAGTACTGGAGTAAGAGAAAGTTGTGTGAGTGTTTCACACCAGATTTTTTTTTTGTGGAAAAATGATTCAAATAAAAGTGTTAAGTTTATATCTATGAGTTAGGAATTCTAAGTTCAAAGCAAATCGTTATAATGGTTATCGAGAAAATTTAAAAAAAAAACAACTCAAAAACATTTTCTCTGTTAAGACGTTCTTTAGCGTTAACCGATTTACTTCAAATTTGGAAAGTTCTAGCAATGCTTTTAATGTATATTAAGATTAGAACTATCTATTGTAGATTTTAGATTGTTGTACGTACTACACCGCGGTTCGACCTGAAAGATCTATTGTGCCCCCGGAGCCTTCTAAGTGCACTGCCGGCCTCTAAGCAGTGTTCTCTAGCTGCTCATCATCGGACAGTGAGTTGTAGAGGTTGCTAGGAAGAGAAAATCCTGCTAGGACAGAATGCTGGATTCGTACCCGGGACCTGCGAGTTGCTTGTCCAGAGTGCTACCACTGAGCTAATCCATTCCTTCTCCCTTGGCTTATGCCAGTTAACTAGGGACGGAGACCCTAGTTTGTGTACTGTGTTTGTCCTTGTTTAGTGTAGAGTGTATGTAGTTTAAGTGTATTGTGTACTGTTCTGACAAAAGAGCTGTGGTAACCTGTGTGGTTGGCTTTTGAAGGTTTCTGTTATAGGTTTCCCTTCTGATAGAATGTTGAAGACTTTTGTTTTTGAGCATTCTTACACAGGTTATCTTCTAGGGAGGGAAGGGATTAGCTCAGTGGTAGCGCGCTGGACTAGCAACGCGGAGATCACGGGTTCGAATCCAGTCGTGCTGCCCTTAGATTTTCTCTTCCTAGGAGCCCCTTCAGCCCACTGTCCGGTGGTGGACAGTGTTGTCTGTAACAGGAGAACACTGTCCGGAGGCCGGCAGTGAACTGAGAAGGCTCCGGGCGCAAATGACCACAGATGTTGAGACGCCTTAAATAAAAAAATAAAAAAAAATTATCTTCTAGGGAAGATTGGTCAAGATTGGGTCCGTCTGGTGTGATACCTGATAATTACTTCCGGTGTTACACGGATGGTTCCAGAATGGATGGTAGGCCCGGAGCTGCGGTCTATTTTGAGACTGCAGATCATTTGGCAGTATCTCTTGGTGAATGGGCCACGATCTTCCAGACTGAGGTTTATGCTATTCTTTGTTGTGTCTTGGATGAGAGGGTACGTAACACTAACTTAAAAGGTGCTCGGACAGCCAGGCTGCGCTGAAGGCGCTGAGTTCATGTATCTTCACTTCCAGGTTGGTGTTAGAATGTTCTAAAAGACTGGAAGAGTTTTCTTCTCTGAAGGATGTGCTTCTAGTCTGGGTGCCAGCTCATATGGGTATTTTTGGGAATGAAGAGGTGGATAGGTTTGCCAAATTAGGCGCCTCTGTTCTTTTCATTGGTCCAGAGCCTGCTGTTGGCGTATCTTCTGACACATGTCTGTCAGGCTTCCAGACATGGACAGCTTCGCAGCATTCATCCTCAGTTGGCTTTCAGCAGTCCCAAATGCTCATCGGGGGTCCGGACCAGGCCATTAGTGAGACGTTCCTGTGTTTTTCAGGGACCTTGTGGTTTAAAGAGACATCTCTACATAATGAGGCTCATGCCGGATCCATTTTGTAGAGTCTGCGAGACAGAGGAGGAGACACTCATCCATCTTATGACTGATTGCCTGGGTAGTGAGGAAATTAGATTCAGGAACTTTGGTCGGAATAGGATTTCTATGGAAGAGCTTAGGCTATTTCCGCTTAAGGTTATTGTCTGATTTATTCGAACTGCGGTGAATCTTAGATGGATTAGTTCCGGGTCTGGATTTTTGTTCTAGACCCGGTTTGTTGTTTTTCTTGGGGTAGCTATATGGATCCAGTCAGGCTTTGGATAGCGTAGGGTTTCCCTCCCCACAGACAAATAATAATCATAATAATAATAACCTGTGGGGTCTGTACTCCCCAAGTAACTGCATGCAACAGATACCCCTTGCGGGCTACCATCTACAGTATTGAAGTGGTATTTTGAAGGGAACCTTAACGTTACAGTTCCCCCCAGAAACCCCCCCCAAATTCAATTTTCCCAGGAAAATATTTTCAAATAAAAAGTGATACTTATTTATGTGTATGTGAAGTTTAATGAAAATTACGAAAAACGGGAAAAAAAAAATCATGAAAGTCACACGAAACCTTAGTGTCAGATGCGGTGGTATGGAATATTAAGTTTTCTTGAGCTTCCTGCCATTTTTCATTTTTGAGATATTTTTTTAGGGAGTGCAGTCGCAGCGTGCTGGACTCCCATGCAGTGGTTTCGGGTTCGAGACCCTTAGATTTTTTTTTCTTCCTAGGAGTCTCTACAGTTCACTGTACGGAGGTTGGCGATGTTTCGCGAAGAAGTATCCGGGCACCAATGGCACGCTAGATGTTGACACGCCTTGAAAAAAAAAAAAATCTGGTGTGAATTACTGAGACGACTTTCTTTTATTCTAATTAATAAAATTTAATCAACAAATTTCCATAAACATGGCGGTGGGGATTTTCTTTTCCTGACCTGAGCGTCCTCAGGTGGAGCGCTCTATGTCAAAAGGAACAAAGCTTGAGCAAATTTAAATTTAAACTAACTGGCCCCCTTGTAATTCCCCTCTAAATTCAAGTTTTTCAGATAAATGTTTCAAATAAAAGTGATACGTTTCAATTTATGCAGCAAACAATTCAAGTTTAAAGAAAGACATTGCAAAATCTTTTCTATAAAACCGCACTTTTTCATCAAATTTGGGATTCCATCAATGTTTCTAATCTGTATAAATATTTGAGGTAGAAAACCATGTATTAATACTAAAGTCGTACTTTAATGGAAAGCACTGTTTTGCATGTTTTGGTTCCGGTGGAGTAAAAGATTACCCTTTTGATATCTTATAGTACAATGTACGGTAACACTTTTTAAGAAAATGTATCAAAATCTAACTGGTCCTATAAGTGCTTCTCAAAAAAAATTTTGTTTGTTTGTTTATTCGTTGGAAGGGTTCGTACACGTTTTCGGTGAAAACTCAATTTTGAAAATGAACACGGGCATAAAGCTTCTTCTCATAGATGTAAGAGAAAGTAAAGAAGTATCAACTGAAATGATTATCTATATAATATAAATATTCAGCATCCGTATGTCTGTGGCCGCAAAACTCGAAAAGTAGTCGACTTTGAATTGACTTTAAATTATTACACAACGTTGCATTTCTATATAAGAGTGTTTATATAAACTTTTTACTCCGAAGTTCCCTCGGAAACAGGAAATTCCGAGCGTTTCGCGAGTTTGGCAGAAATAGACAGACGCAGACGTGTTGCCATGGTGGCGCGCTCTCTGAACCTCTTTCTCAACCACTTATAATTACCTCTATTCCGAACTTCCCACGGAAACGGGAAATTCCGGGCGTTTCGCGAGGTTGGCAGAATGCAGACGCGTTGCGATCGTGGCGCGCTCTCTGCCCGAAGATATTCTACACAGAATCATCAAGAAACACATAATCATGGCTTGCATTTCATAGAAGAAATATACAATGAAGCGCTAACCTTCATTGGGGATAATTGTCTTGTAATGTGTGGCAAGTTGTTGGCACAATTGAGAGTAACAGTACCGAATAAGTCGATCAATGCAACATTCGAGAGAGAACTGCTTAGAAAGCAATCATGCACCAGAAAAGACTTAAGCTATTCATCCAAGAAAATACACTGAAACTCCTTCAAGAACAAAGGATACCATTTGTACTATCATACAAGCTGTGAGCAGCCAATCCGGTGGATTTACTTTTTGGACGCTCCAGTTGGAACTGGATAAACGTTCTTAATTTCCTCATTCCTGGCTAAAATCCGTTCAAATGGCCATATTGCGTTAGCACTCGCTTCTTCAGGTAATGCTGCTACGTTGATGGAAGGAGGTAGAACAGCGCATTCAGCTTTTAAACTGTCATTAACATGCACTTCACAAAAAACCAAACATGCAACTTTCTAAAACATCAGGAATGGGAAAGGTTCTTCGGGCGTGCAAAATAATTGTATGGGATGAGTGTACAATGGCTCACAAGAAGTCATTGGAAGCAGTAGACAATACATTGAAAGACTTGCGAAATAACCAGGCTCCATTTGGTGGAGCATTTGGTGACTTCAGGCAAAAGCTTCCAGTGATACCTTGCTCAACACCAGTTGATGAATTGCATGCCTGCTTGAAATATTCAACTCTTTGGAGCACAGTAAAAACGATTCATTTAACAACCAATATGAGAGTTCAACTTCAAAACGATCCAACAGCTGCCATATTTTCAAGATAATTACTCGAAGTCGGTAGCGGCACTGCAACTACAAATCCCGCAACAGGAAAAATCACCTTCCTATCTAATTTCTGCAACATTGTACCTTCAATAGAAGAATTAGTAGACAAGATATTCCAAAGCATCGGAAGAAATTATCAAAATCACGTATGGTTAAGCGGAAGAGCCATTCTAGCGGCTAAAAATGACGAAGTACTCGATATGAACGACACCATTCTAAACAGAATTGCAGGTGAAACAGTGACATACAAATCCATTGACTCCCGGATTACCGCCACACATTCGGAATTTGAAAAAAGGAGTGCCAATTGTATTACTCTGAAACTTCAGTCAGCCAAAGTTATACAATGGTACACGATTAGTAGTTATAAAATTGATGAATAATCTAATTGAAGCAACGATTCTAATTGGACCTCATAAAGTTGAAGACGTACTACTTCCACGAATACCACTCATTGCGACAGATATGGAGTCCGAGTTGAAACGACTTCAATTTTCAATATGCCCTGCGTTCGCTATGACTATCAATAAAGCACAAGGACATAGCAGTTGATAGTCCTCATGTGCAGTTTGCATTTAGAAAACGAACGCTTCTCTCATGGGCAATTATTTGTCGCATGCTCCCAGAGTCGGTAAACCATCTGATCTTATTTTTATGCAGAAAACGGGCATACAAAAAATGAGTCCATTCAGTAGCTTTACAATAAAAAAGAGACTTTCAGTTAAAAGCATTTATTCTTTCTTTCCTTTCAGTTCACAGCAACGCAAAGTAGGGTATTAAATTGAATTATGTGTTTTCTTGCTGAATCTATGTTAACTATAATACTTTTATTTACTTTCCTAAAAATCAGACTGAGCCACAGCGTATATTATATGTTACTGAAATTAAAGTTTCTCAAATATTGTATCCCTTGAGAATGATTCCCAGACTCAGGGCTGCCTTAAGAACGACTCCATGACATAGTGCTCTCTAAATATACGAATGAATGTTATATATTTTTATTTGCATACATTATTGTTGTTAAATCATTTATTGCGTAATCCCCCAGCAAGACGTAAATTTGACATTAGTCAAAAAAAATTCAGTGATAATTTAAAAAAAAATTGATTTAAAAATGAAGTAACTAATCAAATTCCTTATAGATCTTAAGTGTTGTTTCTTGTTTTCCTATTTAATTTTATTTTTTTGGGTCATTTGATTATAAATTCATTGTTCATGGTTGCCCACACCTCTGAGAGTCACGCACCCAATTTTGAGAAGTTCTTTACCTTAATAGTAATACATCGAAATTGTTATGAAGAGAGCGAGTGAATTCCTGGAGATTAAACAGAATTATTATTATTATCAAGTCCGCTTCTTTTATACGGTTTACATCCCTAACGTTTGACAAAAGTCAGCTCCAATCCCAACGAACTACAACCCGCTTTGTATTGACATTTTAGCGCACTTGCGTATCTCCACGGCCTAGACACACATCCAACATTTTATTTTTACAAATAAAAATAAGAAATAATAATTATAATAATAAAACTGATAAGATTTTACTAAATATCACTTTATTTTATAGATAGCGGCAAAGATTTTAAAAACTTGAACAGTTTTGTCCTATCTTTAATGGATTTTTTATGTAAAGTACTTAATGTGTTATTGAAATAAATATTAAATGTAAACATCATAAAATAAAGATTACACAACATTGTCCACAAACTTCAAAGTTAATACTGGGTTATAGATTTTTTTTTTTTTTTTTTTTTTTTTTTAATTTAAGGCGTCTCAACATGTGTGTTCATTTGCGCCCGGAGCCTTCTCAGTGCACTGCCGGCCTCCGGACAGTGTTCTTCCGTTACAGACAACACTGTCCATCATCAGGCAGTGAGCTGTAGGGGCTCCTAGGAAGGAAAATTATAGATCTGTAATGCCCATTTTCAAGATAAAAATGTAACATCTTCATTGATTCCAAAAAAATTTCCATCGTTCTAAATTGTCGTCAACAGCAACAAGATCTCATATATCGAAGATTTATAAAAATTCTGTGACCATGGAATAATGAAAATAATATACGTGTGTCATTCAATAAGTAACGAGACAAATCGCTGCAGCTCAGAAATGGTTTGTTTAAACAATACAATAATTTCTGTGCGTCAAGTTGGCATGCTTGTACTTAGTTTTGCATCAGCTGTTCGACAGTTATTTGGTAAGCAAAACGTCAAATGTATTCAGTCAACAATGGAGAGTCCGCTCGAGCATTGCACCTTGGAAGAACAACGCTCAGTGATTAGATTTTTAGTTGCAGAGGATATCAAAGTAGTAAAATCCTTCAAAGAATGTTAAAAGTGTACGGGAATAATTTTTTGAACCGTACGAACTTTTACAAATGGGTAGAACAATTTAAAAGTGGCCGTGTAAGAGTCTGTAACGAGCAACGAAGTGGACGACCGGTTGAAGTTGAAACTTCTTCCCTCGAATCTCGCATTAACGCGTTAATTCAGGACAATAGGCGTACTACTGTTGAACTGATAGCTGAAGAAGTGCACGCGAGTGTGGAACTGTCCATAACATTATTCTGAATAAGATGCAGTATAAGAAAACTTGTACGAGATGGGTTCCTAGAAAACTTACAGACGCCCACAAAGAAACCCACCGCCCTCTTCAAATCAATCAACACTTAAAAGAACGATGAAAAAGAATTTTTTAGTAGAATTGTAACATGTGATGAAACATGGATATACCATTGTGAGCCGGAGTCTAAGTGCCAATGCCTTGAGTGGAAGCATATATGGGTTCTCCCACTCGAAAGAAATTTAAGACCAGCCGTCTGCAGATAAAGTGATGCTTACATTAATCTGGGATTCACAAGGGCTTACTCATTGTGACTATCTCGAAGATCAACGAACCCTCACTCCCAGTATTACAGTGATATGCTCACAAACAAAGTAAGGTCTGCCATTCGAACGAAACGTCTTGCACTCTTGGCTAAAGGCGTGATTTTGCTTCATGACAACGCGCGGCACCCACACATGCATGGCACAGTTAATTCAAGAAACACTTCAAAATGTGTGGTGGAAGATCCTTTCACATCCCTCCTACAGCCCTGGACTTCACCCCATTCGGACTTCCATTTGTTTGGATTCCTTAAAGAAGCTCTACGTGGGAAACATTTTTAATCCAATGAAAAGTTAAAAACCAGGTAGCTTCATGGTCAACCCAAAGAATTTTATGCCAGAGGTATTTGAAAAACGATAGGACAAGTATATAAAAGTTTTTTTTACTGAATATTATGAATTCATTAGAGAAAATTTTTGGGTGTTTAACATCAATTTTATTTTGTTCCATTAGTATAAACGGCCAAATACAAAATGGCGGACTTGCATTATTTGTTGCATTTCCGCCTAATTTCTCTTTTGCTTTCTTTTTCAACAATGGAATGAAAATTCTAAGTTTTTTACTTTATAGCTCACATTAATTTTATAAAACAGTAAATATTATGTTAAAAATAACTAGATTTTTTGCATTTTTTTTTACTAACAAAAAAGTTTATTGCACAATTCGTTCATTTATATAAAATACGTACAAAGGAAAAATTATTAAAAAAAAATCTAAATTACATTTTTCATAAAAATAAAGAATTAGCTATAAATAATTATTAGTTAATCCCAGTGCAGAAGAAAGTGTGAAATATGGGTATCTGCTAAGCCAATCAAAAATTTAGAATTATCATTTTGACCAAGACGTTTTTTTTTTGCAATGTTCTTGTCCAATGATTTTTTTTTTAATCTTGATATATTAACTACACATATAAAAAGCTACAACTTTTATCGGC
This sequence comes from Triatoma infestans, assembly GCA_011037195.1. Taxonomy (NCBI): domain Eukaryota; kingdom Metazoa; phylum Arthropoda; class Insecta; order Hemiptera; family Reduviidae; genus Triatoma; species Triatoma infestans. The sequence continues at coordinate 13,929 of JAAEAF010003023.1, forward strand.
AACATTTCTCCGGGAAAATTCATTTAAGGGAGTTTTGGGCATGGAGAGGGGTTATGCTTTCCCCTAAAGTGCTACTTTAATTCATTATACGTTTCTCTTATCTATAAAATAATAATTAGAATTAAACATGTCACCAAAATCCCAAGTTTAAAAAAAATCATCAACCGGAAGTGCGGCTTTACTGACTTACTTTCCTGCGATTTTTACTTTCTCTTACTCCTGGTAAGAGGAAGTATTGTAATAGTGTCAAATTTTCGATATCGCGTTTTCACTGGAAATATCCGTTTTGGGGTTCCCTGAGTCCAAAAAAGTGGTTTTTAGCAAATGGTGTGTGTGTGTGTGTGTGTGTGTGTGTGTGTATGTGAACAGCATAGCTCAGCTCACAAACGAAAAACCATAGAAAGTTGAAACTTGATATTCCGTTTAGGTATCACCATGGGATCTGACAGTATGTTATCTGTCAAAATTCCTCAACCGGAAGTACCACTTTACTAGTTGGATTTTTTTATTTTTTTGCAATTTTCTCCAAAATGGCTCAGACGCTTTTCTTTAAACTTTGAACATCAACCACACATACAAAGATGTACAACTTTTATTTAAAACATTTCTCTGGTAAAATTCATTTAAGAGCACTTTTGGAGGAGGGGTGGGGTTATGTTTTTCTCTAAAGTGCTATCATAGTTTATTATACAATTCTATCATCCAAACAAAATTAATTAGAAATAAATGGCCAAAATTCCAAGTTTCAGGAAAAGTAGTAAACTAAACTGGAAGTGCGCTTTTACTCAACAATTTTTTCAGTTTTCGCCGAATTTCGTTAAATTTGGTACACAAGTATAAAATTTGTCAATTATAATTTTGAGAACAGGAGTAAGAGTGTTTCACACCAGATTTTTTCCATAAAAACACCGATAGGTTTTCATTAAACTTTGTATACTAACTATTATACATACAGTTATCTATCACTTCTGTTTTGAAACCTTTTCCAAATAAATGTTAGGGGGCAGGGAGATCCTCAAAGAAGTCGTAAATATATTAGACAATTTTCCCCGGGAAAACTGATTTTTAAAACTGGTTTCCGGATTGGCTGAAGATGGATGGCGTTTTCTCTAAAATGGGATTTAAATGTTATTGCACATTTCCGACTTAACAACGGTCGGTTAAATACTAGTTAACCTCTAGTAACTAGTCAACGGACTAGTTTTAGCAGGATACCCTAATTCTGATTGGTACGCAAAAAAAAACTTTCTTTATAAATATAAAACTAATATTTGGTAATTTAGTAGTATCGATGTTGTCCGTTACGTCACGATGATGACGACATAGCCAAAGTACCATGTTAACAATATGGCTACCATGCTATCAATATGGGAGATATAATGGACATTGAATTGCGATGTCTTTAAAATTTATTACAATATAAAGTAGGATGGGTACATTATTTTATGTTCATTTTTGTACTGATTTTTATACGATTTGAGATGAAAATATACGTTTTAATAGCTATTGTTTTAGTCGATATGTAGGCGTATGTAATGTAAATATATACGATAAAATAACAATTGAACAAATTTTATTTTTATAATTTATAAATTTTTGTATTTCTATTCAACATTAATCATCGTCATCGTCTTTTGATCCATTTAGTGTATATGGTTTTTTGGAGTTAATTTCACTTTACCGGAAAAGAGATGAGATTATAGAGGAATTTACAGAGGGTATGACGTCATCATTGTGATCAACATCGACACTACTAAATTACCTAATATTTTTAAAAAACTATTAAATACAGCAAACATTTTGTTATATTATTTATTATCAGTAACACTTATTTGTAGTTCCGATAGTGTCCGTATGACGTCTTAGTGAATAGTCAGTCACCTACACAATCTACATTCATAAAAAAATTGCCAATGAGAAATGAAATAATAATTATTTAGGCAATAACTTGTTCTATTTAATTAAATAATAAATATTTACCGCTAAACATGGTTTGCTGAATTTTTTTTTTTTTTTCAAAATAAATAGAATACAATAAAAACAAAATCTGGCGTGAAACAATCACGCATTAGACGAAATTATATTTCACAAATTTGCTTCAAATTTATAATTTTTTACTAAATATTTATTTGTCTTCAATTTTATATCAATGAGAGAATTTAAAATTTAATAAAAATGACTTTGAAGAACGCATAACCTCCCCCACTTCCTCAAAATTCTTAAAATAAAATTTCTCGGACAATGTTACCAACAAAAATTCATAGGACTCTATATATTCATAGTTGGTGTTACAAATTTAATGAACTCTGTTGGTTGTTTTTATGGAGAAAATTGCAAAAAAAATGGAAAAGTTTATTTAAAAAAAAAAAAAAAGCACTTCCGGTTAATCTATTTTTATTCAATTTTATTAAAATGAAATTTTTAAATCTAATTAATATTATTTAGATGATAGAATTGTATAGTAACCTAAAAATAGCACTTTACAGGAGAACATAAAACCAATCCTTTTCCTAAAAACTACCTTTTAAATGAATTTTCCCGGAGAAATATTTAAATAAAAGTTATAGCTCTTTTTATGTACAGTTGATTACCCCCAAGTTTAAAGAAAATCGTTGGAGCTATTTTCAAGAAAATCGTAGAAAACTTAAAAAAAAAAACACTTCCAGTCAACCGGATTTTATTCAAACTCAGAATTTTGGCAACATATTTAAGTTTAGTTAATATTATACAGATTGCAAAGTAGTATAAATAAACTAAAATAGTACTTTTTAAGAAAACGTAAATCCACACAACGCGTAAAACCCGCGTTACATGAATTTTCTCAGAGAATTGTTTTAAATAAAGGAATCCAAGCTTAAAGAAAATTGTTAGAACCAATTTCAAAAAAATTGGGGGAAAAAGTGAAAAGTGATACTTCCGGTTGAGAAATTTTGAAAAATAACTTACTATCGGATCCTATGGTGTTTAAAAAGTTGTTTAGGGCTAATTTCATGTATTCAAAACATTCACTATAGTTTCTCCAAAATGCAAATGAACTTTTATTCCAAAAAAAAAAAAATACAATTCAATAGAAAGACAAACTTCACTTGGCACAAAAACAGCTCTAAATATCAATAACAATATATTTTTTTAAAAATTAATAGTTCTAAATGTCTCAAAAAAAAATAAACACATCACCTTTTTATCAAGAATATTATGTATCTCTAACCAAAAGATAACCTTCTTCTCCCTCCAAACTCATTAACCTTCTCTCTCCAACAGGTTACCAACGTTTTATTTCTAATAATTTTAAAAAGGAGAGCTCTTATTAATCCGATTCTTCCTTCATACATGGTGATAACTGAATGAAATGTTAAGTTTTGAACTTTCTGCGAATTTTCGTTTTTGACTAATTTTTCGGAAACTCAGAATCATAAATTTGACACGATTACAATAATTCTTCCCGTTACCAGGTGTGAAAGAAAGTAATAATATCCCTGGTTCATAGAATATTCTTCTATGGAAATTTATTCTAGGAGAACCTATAATGTTAGACTTAGCAAATAAATGTAGTCTACAGTTATAGACAACGCAACTTTGGACAGGATTAATTTAAAACAAAATTTTATTCAAGCATGCATGCTTCTAAGTAGCTTACAATCTACTGAGAGTAAATTACAATTGAACCAAATACCAATAAAGTCTATTCTACGATTGTAGAACGGCGCGCCTAACTGCGTAACAATTTTATTACCATGTCAGATATTTTTTATGAGATATTTATCATTTAATCATAAAAAAAGAAAACAGTAAGATTTATTTTGTTTGAGATTATTATTTCGTTTTGCTTTTTCTACATTTATTATTTTTGATATCTTCGTCTATTCTCTTGTAAAATTTAATTAATGATATGAGTTCACAAAAAATTAATTCGTACCAAAACTAGTACTAAGGTTTATTTAAAGTGGCTGCAAGCATTTGTCTAATAAAGAAGAAATTCCCCGTGTGTGAACAAGATGATAAGAAAAATACTGTCTAAATCAACAATCAGGGAAAAGAATCAAGAGAAATTAAAAGAAAGTTGAGAGTTGAGAAGACTCAAATCTTTTTTCTAAGCAATAAAACTAGAGCAAATATGACAGATATGCACACGAGCCCACAATATTATAAATCTCCTTTCTGGTACAAAACACAATGACTCAATAGCTGTATCTGAAGATGACAGTTTAAAACCTATTTTAAATGCAATTATAATTCGCGTAATAACTACTATTATTAATATAAAAGTCTAAAGAGAACGCCACCAATATATTGCAAGAAATGCGATAAATATATTATTTGCAATGAACATTTTGAGAATAATGTGCTCTTTCTTCATGCCGTATAAGTGAATTGTAAGTAGCGTAAATATGGTCATCTTGGTTATACCTTTTCATTATCTTTCACATATTCATATATAGATTACCAAATTTTACATTTTTCTAGCCTTGAAAACATTTATCTGGTTATTTTCAATAGACATTTGAAACTACAATTTATAATAAAACATATTATATTTTGTTTATTAACTTTTTCTCAAAAAGTTCTATTATTCTAAAAATTAAATAGAAAACTTCAACGAAACATATTATCAAGTTTTTGATTCATTTTTTAATTTAAAAAAATAATAATAAACAAAAATCAAAGCTAAAGAAAATTTGCGAAGAACAATTACCATAATAATCAATTAATTTAAATTTGAAATTAAGGCAGAAATTAATATTGAACCTCATTTTTCAGATAACAGGAAAATTATAAGCGATCAAATTGATTTTAAAAGAAAATTAACAACAAAGGAAACTATATTTCTTTGAAACTCAGGTACCGACCGAACCGACCAGAAAACTATAGATTTATATGGATAAACCTCATTAATTAATTTGATTTCCTTCTCACAATGAACTGATATAATTTACTATTTCTACAATTCTATAAAAGAAAACTTGAAACTATTCAAGTAAATTCTGGAAATAAACTCGGCCTTTTCTATTAGTTTATTTTTACTAAAAAATTATATTGATATAATTCTGTATTTTACTTCTTAATGTAAACTGTACAAAAATAAAGAGATTTTGAACTCCTTTAAAATCCAAAAAAGGCTATTATTTGGTAATTATGTTCACACTTTCTTAGGCTGAAGATTAATAAAATATTCCAATCAAAACACAAGTTATTTTATATACATATTTGTTAAAAGTAAACCTAAATTCTACACAAAAAAAACTAAACCAGTCGATGTTTTTCTGAATTATATTTTATCCATTATTTCATCAAATTCAAGAGATACAATCTTAACATTAAGCAAAGCAGCATGTATTTAGTGCTCCTTCAAACTTAGACAAAGTGGTGTTTAAAACAAAAAAAAGAAGATTGAAATTTATTTCATTATTTAAAAATATTATTTTCTTAAATCATTTTACGATATCAGTAACTCAAAGACCTGGTAGCTGCACTTGTTTAAATATATCTTTTACCAAAGTTTTTGCTATTAAAAGCTGTGTTTGTGAATTTTTGCTGGCACTTTTGCACAACTAGGATAATAAAATGTTAAAAAAATATGTTTATAGCATATATATATACTGAATATATATAAACAACAAGCAAAATTAAACGAAATTCTCCCTTTATTTATATAGGAAATATAGGTACTTCATATTTATTTATCGAGTTAATTACAACTTTATCATTAATATCAAGTTAATAGGGAATAAGAGTAGATTATTCTAATTATTTTAAATTCGATATTCATTAATTTATTTGGACGGAATTAAAGTATGAGCTTATGTTGTCAGGAAGGTTGTCATCAGGTTTGTGAACACGTGAGACAAACTCATGAAGGTTACAAACATAAGTACTCACTCGTTTCAATACTTCTGTCATGCTTAGTTTGAATATATAAATAAAAAAATATTTCTAGCATTGGAAGTCATCCAAAAAAACTATATAAATAGGTTGTTTAAAATAAGTTGAAGTAGATTAAAAAGAAAAAAGAGTATTTACAAAACAATAAACAACTTACCTGCGTTTCCTTACAGATTTGTTGTCAAAATGAACAATGCTTCGATCACCTTGATGAACCCATTTGATAACTTCATTCGGCAATGTATTACTCATACCCGTTTGTAAGATAGACGTAGTCCTATATACTTGTTTTACACAAACATAATTTTCACTGAATTCTGGTACACTTTGTTTCATTTCTAGTGTATAAAGCGCTGCAGTACCATTTGACCACTTACATCTAGTTTTAATGTCCAAAAAAGTGGTGCAGGGATTACCCTGGGCAGCCTGGACCGGAGTTAGCCGCACCTCTGTGTCCGGGCTGAGCTCGTAGCCGATCAAGCGGAGTTCAACATCTGCTGAGTCTTCAATTTGGTTTATATAAGCTGAAGTAATGTTAGGATTTGTGAGAACAACATTTACACCAGCGGAAAGGGATAACATGGCAAAATAACAAGCAAAAACACAGAGTACATAATAACCAGCCGCCATTATACCTTACGAACTGAAACAGTCCAAGTGAGGCTTTACTTTTATAAAATAGTGGGGGTATGACTAGTAGAGCAACCTATTAGAAATTCAAGTAACTTTTGTACAAACATTTCATTTGATTAGAAAAAGAATACATAGGAAAAATTACTGTGTTTTTCTAGGTATTTTATTATATTTATCCAATCTTAATTTATGACAGAAAATCTAATTTAAAATGATTAATAAGCTATTCACAAAATATTATAGTAACAAACAGATAACATTGTTCTGTGGCCTAATAAAAAATATAATTCATGCCCCCCAATATTTCAACATGACATTTTTATTAAGCATTACAAAAATAATGAAGCAAAAATTGGCTAGTTCCTTATAAATTAGGATTAACAATATATATATTAGGTTAATTTCAACATCTTATAATTTCTGAAAAAAAATCGTTCACAATTAATTTGCACTAAGCATAAAATGTTTTATTTTTTCCTTTTAGAAAAATGCAAATATTGGTAACAAGTATTAAGGATACATAAAAAACAAATAAAATAAAAATAAAAGAGAAGAGAAACTATCCGGCGCAACACTCCCAGATATATATATATATATATATATTTGTTGATGTTTATATATCAAACACTATCACCATAGGATTAAGTTGATGGAGTTTTCAGTCTGTGAAGAGGTTTGTCAGAAATCTGAAAGGAAGAAAGTTTTTGGAACAAAGGATTTAGATCGTGGGAAGGGAATTGTGGAAATTAGTATAATGGGATCAGATCTCTTATTTATTAGCTCAGTGATAGTGCACTGGACTTGGAATGCGGAGGTCCTGGGTTCTAATCCACCAAAGCTGGCCTCAGATTTTCTCGCTCAGGTCCTCTACAACTCACGGTGAGTCCGGTGATTGGATGTGGGCTCAGAGAACACTGCTAGGGGATCAGCAGTGCAATGAGAAGCATCCGGGCACCAATAACATTATAATAAGTTGTTGCGCCTTAAAAAATAAAATAATAATAAATATTTAATTATAAAATAAGGCTCCCTCAGACAACTTACTATTGATTTCAAGGCCACCTAAGTTACAACTCCTACAAGGGAACTCATCCAAACAATGAAGAAATGACTATTAGCCAAAACATATTTGTTTGTTGGAAATGACAATGTGGTACATTAATAACTCATTGTCATGAGTGTCAATTCATTGTTTGACATTGAAAACGGACTCAGACAGGATCTGTTTTTCATTAAGCAATCCTGCTTTTAACGATAATATTAATATATATACATTAGAAGCATTGATAGAAGTCCAAATTTGAAGAAAATCAAGGTTTTTGATGTTTTTGGAATTTTCTCAAAAACGGCCACAATGATTTTCAGTTAGATTTATTTTTAAACTACACAAGTTTCGATGGTTTTGACAGAACATCGCCCACAAGTCCCACTCAGGGCTACAAGTATAACACTAATCACGTTTGTTTATGCCTAGCTCACTGACCATTATAAATGTAGTTTTAAAGAAAATTTGTTAAAAAAAATATATAGAAATAGAAATAAATACATAGAAATTCGTATGAGCATTTCAGACCAGATTTTTACTTCCATTTACACATATAAAAGAAAATATGGCTTCAATAAATTAGATATTGGAAATTAAGTTTACATTGGAAATATTTGTTTTGAAAAACATGAAAAGGAGTTTTGTTTATGGTTGGTTTAGAGAGAAAGAGGAGAGCATTCAAAAAAAAAAAAATGCAAGAAGTTCAAAACTGAGATATATTTGGCTGTAATCACGGATTCAATAAAATAGGTTTTACTGATCAGAAAATCGTTAACAAAATAAGGTCATTTAAAACTTATTTCAAAATATTGTTTTCAAGAATATTTATTTAACAAAATTTCCCTTTAGGCTTTTCTCAAACTAACCATTTCTTTGTAATTTATGGTTCAATTATCCATATAATAATAACGATAATTAAAGTGCATAGCGAAAGAATTGCATGTTTGAAGAACATTTGTCAAGTAGAAGATGCCAACTAAAATGTGTTAGAAGATATTTTAAAAATTTTGTATTAAAAATTTATAAAGAAAATGTCCTTTCATACAAAGTAGTATGATTAATAAATAAAAAGACTTATAATAATATTTACAAATATGGAAAATTATAGAAATAATTCTTTGATCACTTCATTTGATCTCATTGGTTCATGAAAAATCCGCAAGATAGCTGATGTGTCCATTCATTTGTTATATTTGAAATGTAAAGAATATAATTCCATCAGGAAAATCTAGAATTCACGATTGTAACTATAAAACTTGTATAAAACTATATAATGACAAATTTTCTTTAGGATGGTGGGGGTGACTAATACAAACAGGTAGGGAAGGAAAAAGGCTGCCAGTTTCACAGAACCAACCCCCTTATATTTGAAGTTTAACACTGAAAATTCCACAGAAACTATCTAAAAATCAAGTTTTTTGTAGAAAAATGTTTCAAATAAAAGTGATGAGTTTATAAATCTGTGCAGTTAGCATTTCCAAGTTTAAAGGAAATCGTTATGACATTTTCGAGATAATTCCAAACTGTTAAGTCGCATTTCGGTTAACAGAATTTCTACAAAATTTGGAATTCTAGCAATGCTTCTAAAGTAAATTAATATTATATTGTTGGTGGAATCATACATTGTACTGAAAGTGGTAATTTTCATGGATGCCTAACGCTACCGTTCACCCAAAACCAAATCTTCCTGAGAAAATGAATGAAATAAAAGTGGTGGTGGCTTTCGAAAAAATTGTGAAATACTGAAAAAACAACTGTTAGAAGACAATTTATAATTTACTAAATTAAAATCATATGGTTTTTTTTATGTTTTTTTTTTATGTATGGTTATTTCTTAAAAATTGCCTTGATTGATAATCTGCAGGTATTGTAAAAGATGTTGCTTATAAGCGATGCTGTATATGAAGAAACATGGAACGCATTGTGTAGTCAATACAATAATAAAAGATCAATTATTAAGGCCCATTTGCATGACCTTTTCAGTCTCTCTAAAATTAAATCTGAATTGGGTATTCGTGTATTTTTAGGAGCGATTCATTAAAGAAATCATTCCTTGCCTCCAAACCTCAATGTGTAGCATGTAATAACTTTTACCGGCTTATAGAATGCAAAATTTTCCTTGAAACTTCTCCAACCGAACAGTTTAATATTGTAAGAAATAATCAGTTATGCCAGAATTGCCTTGGCAAAGGATATTTTGCTGCTACATGCCAATCCTCTTTATGAAAGTCTAAAACACAATAGCTTACTTTATTTCGAGAAACCCAAACTGTTATCGAATACCGTTCATCGAAGCCAGGATGCAAAAATATTGAAGCTATTCAAGCTAATTTGGAGAAAAAGTCGCGGATAAGGTTATTCTATACCTTCTGCTGCTGTCAAATTTCGTTGAGGAAAACCATGGGATCAGCAAGAATTTTGTCGGACACTACTTCCCAAGCTACTTTAATTTCCGAGACCTTCGTTTTAGTTATCACTTGCCAACAAGTCGTACAGCGCATTTAACTACCACATCAGGCACAGGTGGCCAGCCTGTTAGCTATTACCGTACATGCTCATTGTCGCTCCTGTCGAGGATAAATAATTTCACCTTAGACGTTATTTGTATGTTGCTCCACTTACAGTCTTAAATACGTCCATCAAGAAACTAAAAGCTAAAATAGAATACATAATACGAAATCGATATAATTATAGGTGCCGAGTATATTGAGAAATACTTATTAAACCAAAAGATTACTGTGGATGACATAGATCTTCGGGATTCACAATTTGGTTGGATGGTTTGTCTGCCCCGGCGGTGACAAACAAAATTCTATATTTTCTCACGTTATTTCATTCATATGCATTTTTTCGATCGAAGATTAGTTACGCATGTTTTGGGAATTGGAAGAAACAGACGTCCCTAATATAGTTAGTAGTGAACAAGAAGAATGCCATCGGCATTTTGAAGATACATACCAGCGTAACGAAAACGGTCAGTTTGTAGTACGGTTACCATTGAAAGGCTGCCCTTCTTCGTTGGCGGATTTTGTTTTCGACTGTTGGCTACACTGTCGTGTAGCCTGATTCCTCCCCTCCGCAACGAGACCGGTTCGAGGTCAGTACGTTCAGAACTGTCGACGCGACAATACGTTTCGTGAAAAATGTCAATCCAATCTCCCGCCAAGTGTGAAATATGCGGCGTCATCCGTTATCTCGTTTGGAAGGGAAAAACTCCGGTTTAGGTTTATAATGAGGTAAAAACTGCATATGGTGATAAAGCTATGAATCGTACGAGTGTGTTCAAATGGTGTCGCGAGTTTAAAAACGGTCTTACGTGTGTGCATGATGATCAGAGGAGCGGAAGACCTTCAATTGTGACTGACGAAATTGTGGAAAAAATCGAAAATGCGCTCCGTGACGATCGCAGATTGACTGTGGATGAACTTTCTGCGATGTTTCCGCAAATCTCCAGATCTCTGCTACACGAAACCATCCCAGAAACCCTCGGATATCGGAAACTGTCCGCGAGGTGGGTCCCAAAACAGCTGACAGACCAACACAAGTTGAATCGAGTGGAGGCCGGGCAAGACTTTTTGAGACGCTACAAACTCCATGGAGATGAATTTCTCCGCTCCATCATTACTGGAGATGAAACTTAACTAACTACACACCTGAAACCAAAAGGCAGTCTCAACAGTGGCTTCACATCTCTTCACCCTCCTCCAAAAAGTTCAAAACCACAATTTCAGTCAAGAAAATCGTGGCATCCGTATTTTGGGACTGTCAAGGCATAATTTTAATTGAATATATGCCTCAAGGGGAGACCATCAACTCTGTAAGATACTGAAAAAAATTGCGGAGGGCGATTCAGAACAAAAGGAGAGGTAATGCCAGACCACACACGGCCATCGCCACGAAGGAACTGCTTACCTCGTTTAAATGGGATGTCCTGAACCATCCCGCGCATTCCCCTGACCTAGCACCTTCAGATTACTATCTCTTTACCTCCCTGAAGCTGAACATGGGTGGAAAAAGCAGAGAGGAGGTGAAGGGGGAGGTGGAGAAGTGGACGAAGGGGTTGGCGGGAAACTACTTCGAGGAAGGCATCAAAAAATTAATACCCCGGTTCACCACCTGCATTGAGAGGAATGGCGACTATGTTGAAAAATAGCTTACATATGTACTAATGTAACCAGGCAATTTTTTCGTTCAAATAAAAATTGTTGTAACCTACAAAAATTCAGTACACTTACTTACTGGACATGCCTCGTATATTAATATTGTAACGCAGCCAGTGGTGCCATCTAGGAGAGGAAGTAGAAACCTCAAGTTCTCTTAGTTGCCGCTAGGAAGCGCTGGCGAAGCGCTGTAGTTCTTTGTAGAAAAATCGAGAAAGTTCTAGAACATTCTACACCGGTATAAATAGTGGGACCGCAGAGAAGTTGAGAGAGTTTTCTTGTTACAAACGAAGTGTACATTTGTGGAAAGTGTATAAAAAGTGAATAAAGTGAACTTTTGTTGTTTAAATTGTGAAGTAATTATTATTAAGTGTTGTATTTTTGTAATTTATTGTGTATAACAATAAATTGGTGTTTTCTTTATTGAAGTTAGAGTATATTATCTATATGAACCCACTCAAAACTAGTTTCAGTAGCTAGTTTAGAGGGATATTATACTGAAGTGATACTTTAGTAGAAAAGCATAAAGCTACTGTTCTCCCAGAACCCCTAAAAAAATCAATGTTTCTAGAAACATATTATCCAATAAAATTGATAGATACTTACATGTGTAGATAGTATACGAAGTTTAAAGAAAATCGTTATAGATGTTTTTGAGAAAATCAACAAAAAGAAAAAAAAAAAAAATTCAGTAAAATTGTACTTTCAGTTAATGTGGATTTGCTCGAAATCCTCGAGTCTAATGTGGTAGTAGTACCTAACCGTAATAACCAGTTTGAACTTCCCGCAACTTTTTGTTTTTGAGATATTGATTTGACGCTCACACATACAGACTATTCACTAAAAAACTATTCTCGTATTCAGGGAACCCCAAACATGTAGTTCTGTTAAACAATCAAATTCGAAAATCTGAAACGGTCACAATAATTCCTCTCTTACTAACAGTAAGTGAAAGTAAAAAAAATCTGGTGTGGAACAGTCACACACTACTTTCTCTTACAGCAGTCTACAAAGTTTTTGTTTTGTTTTTTTTATTTATTTATGTTTACTTAAGGGGCATTAATATCTTGGGTCATTAGCGCTGGAAGCTTGCTTAGTGCACTGCCGGCCTCCGGACAGTGTTCTCTCGTTGTAGACAACACTGTCCATCATCGGGCGTGAGCTGTAGAGGCTGCTAGGAAGAAAAAAAATCTAAGGGCAGCACAGCTGGACACGAACCCATCGCTGGACTCCGCGTGGGAGTCTAGTGCGCTAACCACTGAGCTAATCCCTTCCCTCATCTACATAGTTACAGTTGATAAACTTTCTTTAAATTGAAATTATTTTAATAGCCTTCGAATTTTTGTAGGCGCATGACCTTTTCAGCCCCTAGAATCTCTCCAAAAATCACTTTTCTCGCAAAAATCTTTCAAACAAAGAGACAGATCTCTGAATGGATAGTTAGTATAAGGATGTTTTTGCCAAAAACAGTGTGGCAACATAGATTTGAACAGAGCAATTTTAGTTGATACACTGGTTTTAAAAGTGTTTTTGTTAGGATCGAACTATGTTTGTTGATACCTGAGTTGGAAAACACATGTTGTTTTTCGTTTTTTTAAAAACGACATTGTTCCTTTTAAAAATGGAAACATCCAACAAGAGAAGATATGTAACTTAAATTATGTTTATAAAATAGATTTACTTTGATAATTAATTACCCATACTATCTTATTATTTTATTATTTATTTAGAACAAAGCGAAAGAACACTGTGTCAGCTACTGTGGAATAGTTACTGACAAGAAATGATAAAATACGAGCTGAATGATCATAAAAGAGTTTCAATAAATAAATATCTTGTTTGAATGTAAAATGTTAATTGAGTAATGTATGCTACATTAAAATCGGATAGCATACTTATATAATTTTTTCATTGTTATATTTATAAGACTATATTTTAAGCCCATAAAAAACAAGTCTATGTTATCACACTTTTTTTGACAAAAACATCCTGATGATGGGCGAACACCCGAAACCGGTCGATGCCACAAAAAAATAAGCAGGCTATCATGGAAAATATCGCTGATGCTTTCCAGCTCTGCGGAACCAACTACAACAAAAATAATAATAAAATAAAATAATAAAAGCAATAATAATAATAATAATAAAAAGAAAACAAAAGAAATACATTTTTATCTTTGAAGTTAGCATACCAAGTTTAAATGAAATCGTTAAGGTTGTTTTTGATGAAATAACAAAAAACTCAAAATTTAATAAAGTTCGATTTCCGGTTAACGGAATTTCATCAAATTTGGAATTCTATGAATGCTTTCAATATGTATTAATATTATGTAGGTAGTAAAATTATATATATTATACTGAAGTGGTACTTTAGAGGCAAACCCCAAAAACCTACGAAACCCCACTAAAACTCAAATTTCCCACAAAAATGTTTTAAATAAAAGTGATAGGTACTTATGTGTGTAGACAGTGTATTACGAAAGATCTGTTTTATTATCATATAACTGCCGGCGAATATAGATCCATTTTGATAATGAAGTATAATGGCTAGTTAACAGAAATAGAATAGGTATTTTTTTTTTTAAAATTATTTTATGTATGTAATATTATTTTTCAGTTTTAATTTTATTTCAATTACAGCAAGTATATAAACAGGACATATTTTCGTTATTTTTTCTACAATATAAATTTAAGATAGTTTATTTAAATTTTGTGTCTGTTGCAACTCGGACTGAAGGGATTTATACAGATCCTATGAGTTTAGGTTTAATACTATGTATGAGGATTGATTAAATTGTACATAAATTATAAACTAACTAATTAACTAGTATACGAAGTTTAAAATTGTATGTTGTTTTAACTTGTAAAAAATTTGTAAATTGCGGAAACTGAGAAAGCCAGAAAGTTATTTTTAATATTTTCTCCATTATCAAAAATGTAAATACCCGAATGACGCGTTTATAATTACCACTGAGAAAAATGATATTATAACAAAAATATTGTTTAACAATTTGGTTACAAATGGAGATTTAGTTTAATTGAAAGTATAATAACGAGATCATTTTAGCCAATAAGATTAAGTTTTTATAAGCATGAGCGTAAAGTAAATAATATTAGCTGAATAATACTGGATTACTAAAATTTAGCTTCGCCCATTCTTTTTTATGAATTAACCATGATTGCTGGATTTTTTATTATTTTTATTATTATTATTATTATATATATACATATTTCTTCCCGCTCTTAGGTTGACAGGAATATTTGTACCAGGGAAATATGGGGCAGCATGAGCTAACCTGACCAGTTTAGATTGAAGTATCGCTAGAGAGCACCATGGTATAGAATGGATGTTACTGGTTATCCAGTGTAGTTACAAACAGCTGGCCATGTGGGAAAAAGTGGTTATATTCAATTTTCCATTGTCTCATGTGTTTATTTAAAATTAAAACAATTACACATAATACATCGTCTAAAAATTTGGTAAGCAAGTAATGGACTGTATAACTAATTCGAAAATATTATAAAATTTTTATTTAACAATCTTTAATTAAAGAAGCTGATAAGCTGACTTTTTTTTAAATTCTCAGTTTAATGGAAGATACCGTAAGGTTCAATGTCAATTATAAGCTGAGAAGCTGATATTGATAGTGAATATTATCTGGATTATGGAAAAATACCTAGTGCAATTTATATTTGGTAAATATGACAATATTCACACTTGTTTCTCATATAACAGTTTCAATTAAAAAAAAAGCTAATCGATATTTTTTGTGATAATGATTTACCCATAAATAACAGGATGAATCCGCTTAAATAGGCAAAATATTTTTTTGATAAATCTTATCATCAGGTTTATCTTATCATATTGTTTTGTCTAATTTTTTAAATGGAATAAATATAACTCTTAGTATGATAATTTATTATAAGATGAAGATATGGTTCTTATTTATACTTTTGGTTGGCCTTAGTTGGTACGCACTCACTATAAAGCCACAAAATATCAAGAGAAGTCCAAAAAAAAAAAAAAAATGAAAATAAACTAAATATCACGATTTTCACTTTACTGCTGTTAATACCAGTTTTTATGAAATGATTAATTTTTCTTTAACCTGCACATTTTACTCATTTCTCCTAATATATATTAGAGTGGGGCTAAAAGTACCACCCGAATAAGGTACAGAAGTGATTACATTCTGTACATAAGGTACACAACAGCGCGCCAATAAGATTGTACCAATCACGATATTACACCAGAAAAAGAAAATCTGCTGTGAAACACTCACATGACTTTCTCTTACTGGCTTTTTACAAGATTTATTTATTTATTTACGGATATTACCCAGTTACAAGATTATTTGCCTTAATAAATTGTACAAAAATGGAATTCCTATAAAATAAACATTAGATATATAAAAATTCTAAAGATATTACAATATTCAAATTAATTTTTATATTATTTTTTATATATTTATATTTTAAATTTTAATATATATATTTATTTATATATATATATATTATAATTCTCTTTCATTATTATATCATTCATATATCAGTCATTATATATAAATTTGATATACAGGGTGTTTCAGGGTTTAGTAGCCAAACTGAAAATTTGAACTAAGGACCTCAAAACAAGAAAAAAATTTCCTATGGTGCTATGTCCGCAAACGCTTTGTTTAGGAGATATTCACACCTAAAGATTTTCATTGTTGTGAATTATTTAGGCATAGTAAATAAATAAAACTTATTTTATTTGTTCCAACTACCTTATTTATTAAATGTAAACATTAACATTCATATTAAATGTTGTTCAAAGTGATTTCCTTGAGCATTAAGACAGGCTCGGCATCTTTCTTGAACAGCAGCAGTGGTAGAACGGCACTGGATATGTGTTATTGTTTCACAAGATTCAATTATCCTTCTTCGTAAAGAATTAAGGTTATTGACAGGCCTTGCCTAGACTTTTTGTTTAATGTCACCCCAAACAAAAAAATCCAGTGGGGTCAGGTCTGGAGAGCGAGCAGGCCAAGCCACTTGTCCAGCACGGCCAGTCCATTGATTGGGATAATTAACATTTAGCCGTTGTCGTGGATCTCTTCCGTAATGTGCAGGACAACCATCTAATTGAAACCACATGTTCCTTCCCAGTTGTAGTGGAATATCTTCAACTAAATCATAGTAATCATTATTAAGAAATTCCAAAAATGTGTTCGCATTGAATCGAGGTGGTAAGAAATGCGGACCTATTAAAATACTGTCTATTATCCCCAACCACTCATTGCACTGAAACTCTTGTTGACGAATTGCATGGGGATTTTCATGCAACCAGAGATGATTATTTTTCTGATTGAAAAATCCTAAACAAAGCGTTTGCAGACATATCTTCATAGGAAATATTTGTTTCTTGTTTCGAGGTCCTTAGTTCATATTTTCAGTTTGGTCACTGCTGCTGTTGAAGAAAGATGCAGAGCCTGTCTTAATGCTCAAGGAAATCACTTTGAACAACCTTTAATATGAATGTTAATGTTTACATTTAATAAATAAAGTAGTTGGAACAAATAAAATAAGTTTTATTTATTTACAATGCCTAAATAATTCATAACAATGAAAATCTTTAGGTGTGAATATCTCCTAAACAAAGCGTTTGCGGACATAGCACCATAGGAAATTTTTTTCTTGTTTTGTGGTCCTTAGTTCAAATTTTCAGGTTGGCTACTTAACTCTGAAACACCCTGTATATATTTATATTTTAAATATACCTGCCTACTACTTAAGAATACACAATATAATCTATTTAACAGAAAAGTAACTTCTTAATAGACAAAAAAAGTAATAAAAAATAAAAAAAATAAAAAACCAAAAGGTACAACAGGGAAAGGTAGAAAGATAGAAAGTAACTAGATAAGGAGGAAGGTACCAAAATGGACAAAGAGGACTAGTATTTTCAAGTGTTAGATTTTAGATTTTTAATTTTTCCAATACTTTGTTCAGTGTTGGCAAGTCAGTATTAAATAAATCACAATCAGTAGGTAAAGCCATACAAGATTCCATTAGTCTTGGTAGTCCGGAGTACTTAATGTAGTTGTTGTGGCGGTTGGTTCCGCTGAGCTGGAAAGCATCAGAGACATTTTCCGTGCTAACCTGCTTCATTTTGTGGTCATTGACCGGTTTCGGGCGTTCGCCCATCTTCAGGATGCGTTTTTCAGACAGATCAAATTTAGTTTAACACTCCTGCGTGTAAACTAAATAACCGCAAATTAAATTTAGTATAATTTGCTCTGTGCAAGTGTGTGTTGTCACACACTCTGAAAAACGCATCCTGAAGATGGGCGAACGCCCGAAACCGGTCGATGACCACAAAATGAAGCAGGCACCACGGAAAATGTCTCTAATGTAGTTAGTCTGGTAGGATTTCTTTTGCAAACGTTATGTGTTGTCTCGTGTTTCGTTGGGGAATATGAAAGTCGAGTGAATACAATAGTTCGGGGCAGTTTAAATAGATTATGCATTAGTTTCTAAGTAAATATAACGTCAGTGTTATATCGTCAGCTGTCAAGTGTTTTCAGTCCAATCATTTCAAGTAACAATTCATAAGGTGTATCACCGTATTACTCCTCATTCTCTGAACCACAAAAGACGAAGAAATCTTCTTTGCACTGATTCTAACGCATTTTTATGGACTTTTAAATAGGGGTTCCATATTATTGTTCCATATTCCAATACTTGACGGACCAAGGCTTTATAATTAAGAGGAAACTATTACTAAAATGTACTGTATTTCTGTTTATGAATCCTAAAGTTTGATTGGCTTTATTAGCTATAGTTCTTACGTGATTACTAAAATCTAATTTCTGGTCAAAGAGTATCCCAAGATACTGAAGTATTCCTTTCTAGAGTTACGCCATATATCTTATAATTTTGAATAATGGGTGAACTAATATGATAGAAAGATACCAGTTTACATTTATTAGTGTTTAAGTGCATTTTAAAATATTTAAATACAACATATATTTAAATAAAATATTTAATAATTAAATGAAAAATTGCACCAAACTTATAATTTTTACTAAATACTTGTTTGATATCAACTGGATAATCTAAACTTAATAAAAATGATCAGAGATATTTACCGTGATAGCTTGCTTCTTTTTTGTGGTCATCGACCAGTTCGGGTGTTGGCGCATTGGCACTGGATGCTACTAGGCACCACCAGTATTTTCTAGCGACTCCCAGATTTATATCTAAGAATTTGTTTTGATTTGTTTATACTGTGCCCACCGTATAAGATACAGGACGATGCTCCTATAAATCAAATAAATAAACTATTAATAGTGTGATTAAAAATCTAACTGAAATAATAACTGCAGTTGAACAACTAAGAGGCCAGATAGATCACGACCTCCTAATTGTTTATTAATAGTTTTTTGTTGTTGTCCAAATCAGCTGATAAATGCTTAAATTGAAACAGAATAAAGTAAAAAAACAAACTGTTGATCATTAAATGTTAAAAAAAGATGGTTTCTCTGGAATGCAAAATAAATTTATCAGATCTAACAGTAAATATATATATAAATAAATTCTTGAATTAAGTTATCTATCTCAACCTGCGATCTAAAGTATAAGTACACTTATTATAATATTACAAAAATACATCAATCTTAATTTTTACAAACAACCAACTATGTGACACCTCGAGTATTTGAAATTTCCTAACATTTTTCTTAATTAAAAATCATCAACCCTACACTGGTCCTATCTTTAGATTTAACTTTAATTGCATTATAATAACAAATGTTATAATCACTAATATAAGCTGGTGGGTTATTAAATTAATTAAATAACCACGTTTCAACTAAACAAATAATTTCACATCTTAATAATTTAGATTCAGTTTTCAAAAAAGTATTTCCGAGCCTACTAATATTCCAAAAAATAATGTTTAAATTATTAGTAAATAGAATTTTAGTTTTGTCTGATTTAGTAAGAATTTTATTAATCTCAGCTTTATGTGATCTCAATGATAAGTATTGTGTTATATCATCTACAAAAGAATTAAAAAAAATAAAAATAAAGTAATGCCCTATTTTTTTAGGCGGGCTTAACGTACAACCACCAAATTAAGTATCGTGGACGGAGGCGGAAGCATGTACTTTACCATTAATATTTTTTAAACGAATATAAAATTTAGCAGTTATACGCGGGGACTCGAATTGGGGACCTCTGTTATAAGTCCATGCTCATAACCAATCCGCGTGGGAGTTCTACACGCTGACCACTTAGATATTCGCTTCCTCCACAAAATGAAGTTTCTCACAATAGTTATACACAACATACACGCTTAAAGATTTTCTTACTTGTCAACAATAACTAGAATTAAATGTTCCTTTGAAATTTATTATTTTTACTTTCTCTTACTCCTAGTAAGAGGAAGTACTGTAATCGTGTCAAATTTTCGACATCGAATTTACCGTTTTGAGGTCCCCAGAGTCCAAAAAAGGGGGTTTTAGCAAATGGTGTGTGTGTGAACAGCATAGCTCAAAAACGGAAAAACCGTAGAAAGTTGAAACTTGATATTACGTTTAGGTATCACCATGGGATTTGACGGTGCGTTATCTGTCAAAATTCCTCAACCGGAAGTACCACTTTACTAGTTGTTTTTTTTTTTACGTTTTTGCGATTTTCTCAAAAATGGCTCCGATGATTTTCATTAAACTTGGTATATCAACTGCACATACAAAGAGCTACAACTTTTATATGAAACATTTCTACGGAAAAATTCATTTAAGGGCACTTCTGGGGGGTGGGGGGGGAGTTAGGTTTTCATCTTAACTGCTATTTCAGTTTATTAGACAATTGTGTCATCTAAATAATGTTAATTAGAATTAAATATGTTGTTGAAATTCCGAATTTGAAAAAAATCGGATAACCGGAATTGCATTTATTTTAACACTTTACTAAATGATTTCTTCACTTTTTCGCGATTTTCTCAAAAATGGCTCCGACGATTTTCTTGAAACTTCGTATATAAAGTAAACATGCAAAGATCTACATCTTTTATTTAAAAGATTTCTCTGGGAAAATTCATTTAAGGGCACTTTTAGGGAAGGGGTGGGGTTATGTTTTTCTTTAAAATGCTATCATAGTTGATTATACAATTCTATCATCCAAACAAAATTAATTAGAAATAAATAGATAGCCAAAATTCTAAGTTTCAAGAAAATTAGTAAGCCGGAAGTGCGCTTTTACTGAACAGTTTTTTTCAGTTTTCGACGAAGTTCGTTTATATTTGGTACACAAACTATAAGATTTGTCAATTATAATTTTGTGAACAGGAGTAAGAGAAAGTTATGTGAGTGTTTCACACCAGATTTTTTTTGCAGTTATTTAGACTTTGTAATAATTATTTTATGAAATTTAATATTATCAATATTTTTTTTTTTTAAATAATAGGCACTACAAAAACATGCATGTTGTGTAATTTTAACGAGAAAGAAGATCTCACGCATATTGTATTAAATTGTTCTTTGTATAATAATATAAGAGCTACGTATAATGAACATCAATAGTAATGATTCACCTCAACAAATTATATTTAACCTTAAAAATAATCAGACCAAAACAAATATATTTATACTATATAAATATTTTTCTACCATTTTAACAGCTCGTTCTACCGCATTAAATGATTAAATGTAAAAAAAAAGAAAAAGGGGAAAAACAGAATAAAAAGGTGTGTTTTTTTTACATATTTATTTTTTGTAAGAAGAGTATTTGTTTTGATTGATTTTATTTTTTATTTATTTATTTACTGTCTGTTTATTAAGATTTCTGTACAAACAACTCACTTATAACAAGCTGTATGCTTCATACAATAAAGTTTATCTGTCTATCAATAATCAATAGAAGGAATCGTAGGATTAAAACATAGGTTATTGCGAACTTCTGTTCAGATTTGCAAATTTGTGAAGTTTCTTGGAGTGGTTCTTGAAGTAAATTATATTGGTCGGAACATGTTAAGACACAGCATCAAAAGGCAATAATTCCTTTTGGCAATGTCGAAGAATTGTAAGTAAAAATTGAGAGATTACTTCCAAGATGATGTTCTGGATTTAAGGTATGGTTATTAAACCTAGGTTGTTGTATGCAGCTGTGGTTTGGTGGCGTCGCATTGAGATAAGATCCGCTAGACTGCTGATTGAGGATATTCAACGCTTGGCTTGTCTGGCGGTGAGCGGTACGATATGGACCATGCCAACAGCTGCAATGGAGACTTTATTGGGACTCTCACTGCTTGTTATAGAATTAAACAGGCAGGTTTTTGACAGGGTAAGCGATATGGTCATTCTATCATTCATCGCGAAATGCTTCTGAAGGTTCCTGTTACAGGTTTTCCTTCTGATAGATGTTGAAGACTCCGGAGAACACTGTCCGGAGGCCGGCAGTGAACTGAGAAGGCTCCGGGCGCAAATGACCACAGATGTTGAGACGCCTTAAATAAAAAAATTAAAAAAAATTATCTTCTAGGGAAGATTGGTCAAGATTGGGGCCGTCTGGTGTGATACCTATTAATTTCCTCCGATGCTACACGGACGGTTCCAGAATGGATGGTAGGTCTGGAACTGCGGTCTATTTTGAGCCCGGGGATCATTTGGCAATATCTCTTAGTGAATGGACCACAGTCTTCCAGACTGAGGTTTATGCCATTCTTTGTTGTGTCTTGGAAGAGAGGGTACGTAAGACTAACTTAAAAGGTATTTCTATTTGCTCGAACAGCCAAGCTGCGCTGAGGGCGCTGCTGTTGGCGTGTCATCTGGCACAAGTCTGCCAGGCTTCCTGTCATGGACAACTTCACAGCATTCATCCTTATGGATGTGCCCAGTGGTTGTCGGCAGCCCAAAATGCTCATCGGGGGTCCGGATAGGGCTATTAGTGAGATGTTGCTGTGTCTTTCATGGAGCTCTCTCAAGCATCTGGTTGGATTCCTTACTGGACATTGTGGTTTAAGGAGACATCTCTATGTAATGGGGCTTATACCGGATCCATTTTGTAGAGTCTGTGAAACAGAGGAGGAAACACCCATCCATCTTATGACTGATTGCCTGGGTTGTGAGGAAATTAAGTTCAGCACCTTTGGTCGGAACAGGATGTCTGTTGAAGAGCTTAAATTATTCCCCCTTAAAGTTATTGTCCGATTTGTTCGGACTGCGTTGAATCTTAGATGGATTAGACCTGGGTCAGGATATTTTTTCTAGACCCGGTTTGTTGTTGTTTTTCATGGGGTAGCTATATGGGGCCCAATGGGACTTTGGATAGCGTAGGGTTTGGTCCCTCCCCAAATAATAATAAATAATCTATCAATAATATAATTACATTCATACTACTCTGTCTGCGATTGTAAATTGATATCATTACTATATTTTCCTAAAATATACAATAAAAATAAAATTTTAGACGTTATTTTATCATTAATGTTTTTTTTTGGCCTGTGATAAAATTAGTAGATAAAATAAAGAGAAAGTAATATAAAAAGGGTGCAATCATAAAAATATTTAATCAGATTATTTTTAGTTAGTTAGTTTATAAAATCCGTAGTGAAAGATAAAGATTAAAAAAAAAAAGTGGTAATACATAAATAATTATTTTTGATAATATACCATCCATCTTATTTAGTTAATTGAATAACATATAAATATATATATAATATAAGATAAAAATTTTATCATTTATTGGATTACATGCAAGTCATAAGTTAAATAAAATCTCTAATAATTTTAATCCTCATTAATATCAAGACTATTAGACAAGATCGACTACAGATCATGTAGTCTCGTCGTCTTTAATAATTGATTTTCGTGACTTACAAATTGTTTTGTATCTCTACAGTTATTTAACATTTTAAAGTTTCTTTATCCAAATTAAAAAAAATAATATACACATAGACAAAATGTTTATAGAAATAATTCTGTTTTTATCAGTATTAACTTTATTAATATATTATTATATTAAAAGAATTTATAGCTATTGGGAAAGAGTTGGTATTGAAAATAAAGCAGCAGTTTTTCCTTTTGGTAGCTTAAAAGATGCATTACTATGTAGGAAAACCATTGGAAGGTCATTCTGGGACATATACAGGTAAATAAATTTATACCTTTCATTTAACCAAGCATCAATGAAAAACTTATACTATAACTCTTCTTTCTTTTGTTTTGTTTTTAATATTATTATTAAAGAGAATATACAGGTAGAAAGTTTGTTGGATTTTATGCACCATTTGAACCAATGCTATTAATAAGAGATCCAGAATTATCAAAAATTGTTAATGTTAAGGAATTCAATAATTTCGCAGATAATGGATTTGTTGTAATAACAGATGTTGATCCCATGCTTGCAATTAATCCATTTGCAATCAAAGGTATTCCAGAGTAAGTATTATTTCTATTTTTTAAACGAAAAATAAAATTTCTTATTATTATTTCTTTATATTATTAATTATGTACATACTTTACAGATGGAAAGAGATTCGTGGAATTCACACACCATTACAGACTACAATTAAATTAAAAACTATGATTCCAGAAATGGCTAAGATTGCTGGGAATTTATTAAAATATATTGATACTAAAAGAGATAAACCAATTGAGGTAGATTATTTTCAGTTCATAATTTTTTAAAGTAATATAAAATCTGTTAGTTGGAATTAAATGACAAAATAGTCCTGATATATAATATGTATAAAACACTTTATTATACTGTATCGAGCATTCGACCTGGGAGCCAGTTCCATTCTCAAGATGTCACATCTAGATTAAAACAACATAGCAGGTTACAGTTAATGATAGGTTATATTAGCAGTGTTGGAAAAACAAGCGTTGCCATTATTTCAATAAATTCGTATATATGGCATTAAGATCAGCAATATTTGTTTTAAAATAGATAGATGTTCTGTTTACTATTGATGTGGATCATTTCTAAAATTTTTTATTTTAGTGAATTTTTTTTTTCTGTCAATTATTGTAGTTTTACTGAATTCGAAAAGTGTGTCCAGTTTTTGTAGTGTGTTGAGAGAGAGCTGTGTTTTCTTTTTACTTTCTCTTACTCCAAGTAAGAGGAAGTATTGTAATTGTGTCAAATTTTCGATATCGAGTTATATCCGTTCGATAACGGAAATATCCGTTTTGACGTGCCCTGTGTCCTAAAAAAGTGGTTTTTAGCAAATGGTGTGTGTGTTTTTTTTTTTTTTAAATATCTTTATTTCCATCATGCTCTGCTCATTTGAGCACTACATGAAATTTACAACATATTATTACATGTATAAAATGCACATTACAGCTTACATTTAAACTAAAATACATATTTATGCGGACAAAATTACATATTGTGAACATGGCTGTTACATGAAAACATTTAGAATTATTTACACTTACTTAAAAATAGTACAAAATATTAAAGTGCGGATATACGACAACACAAACTAATGAAGGAAATTCACATTAATTAACTTGATTTAAAACAATAACTATTATTGATACAATATTAACTACTCTTTTTTATTTGTTTATGATCAATTTTTTTATTGTTATTATCATTATTTTCTTTTAATATTTTTTTATATATACATATGTATCTATCTATTTTTTATTTATTTTATTATTTTTTTTTTTTGTATTCTTTTTATATTATATATTTTTTTTTTTATTTTTTTTTATAAATTTTTATTTTTTTTTTTTTTGTCTATTATTTATTTATTTTTTATTTCATATTTCATTTTATTATTATTACTTCAATTATTCAAGAAGTAATATTACTACTGTATATGAATGCTATTACTGTTTTGGAATAATTATTGAAGTGTGTAAAGAATCTCGACTGGAGCAATGTAGTTTTCTCGGGAGGCCAACATTCACCCTGAGTCACCACTTGCTGCATGAGTAGCTGTCTCGCCGGCTGCAAGCATTCGCATTCCCACAAGAGATGGTCGACTGTCTGAACCGAAGAAGAATCACATGTACAAAATGCAGTTTCGGATATATTAAATCTGTTCAGATAATGTGCCATTTTCCCATGTCCAGAAAGAAGCTGAGTTAACCCATAGCCAATGACGAAGTGGTGCATTTGGAGACGGCACTCCACAGAAGGAAGAAATTCTCTAGTGAGAGTACCCGTGGTCGAATTGTCCCAGAGTTGTTGCCAAGCTTCCCCAGATGTGTGTGTGTGTGTGTTGTGTGAGGAGAGAGAGAGAGAGAGAGAGATGAGGGTGTATGTATGTGAACGCATCAGCCAACAAACGAAAAATCGTAGAAAGTTGAAACTTGATATTCCGTTTAGGTATCACCATGGAATCCGACTGTGGGTCATCTGTCAAAATTCCATAACCGGAAGTACCACTTTACTAGTTGGTTTTTTTACTTTTTTGCAATTTTCTCAAAAATGGCTCTGACGATTTTCTTCAAACTTGATATATCTACTGCACATAGAAAGAGCTACAACTTTTATTTGAAACATTTCTCTGGGAAAATTCATTTAAGGGCACTTGTAGGGGAGGGGTGGGTTTAGGTTTTCATCTAAACTGCTATTTCAGTTTATTGGATAGACAATTCGCTCATCTAAATAATGTTAATTAGAATTAAATATATTGTTGAAATTCCAAGTTTGAAATAAATCGCATAACCGGAAGTACGTTTACTTTACCACTTTACTAAATAATTTTTTTCACTTTTTCGCGATTTTCTCAAAAATGGCTCTGATGATTTTCTTGAAACTTCTGTTATAAACTACGCATACAAAGATCTACAACTTTTATTTAAAACATTTCTCTAGAAACATTCATTTATGGCCACTTTTCGGGAAGGGGTGGGGTTATATTTTTCTTTAAAGTGCTATCATAGTTGATTATACAATTCTATCATCCAAACAAAATTAATTAGAAATAAATAGATGGCCAAAATTTCCGATTTTCAAGAAAATCAGTAAACCGGAAGTGCGCTTTTACTGACCAGTTTTTTTTTTTTTCAGTTTTCGGCGATTTTCATTAAATTTGGTATATTAACTATAAAATTTGTCAATTATAATTTTGAAAACTGGAGTAAGAGAGAGTTGTGTTTTTTTTTTTTTTTAATTTTTGTTATCGAATTCAATTTTGTCTCTTCTATGAAGGTGGATGGGGATTTAGAATGTGGAAAATTTTTAGAAATGATCCACATCAATAGAAACAGCACATCTATCAATTTTAATACACATGTTGCTGATCTGAATGCCATATATACGAATTTATTACCATAAAATAATGTCACCACTTGTTTTGCCCAACACTGCTAAGATATGTTATGTAAACTATCATCAAACTGTAACCTGCTGCTATGTTGTTTTAATCTATAGTTGTGTCATGTTGAGAATGACTTGGCTCCCAGGTCGAAAGTTCGATACTGTATAATAAAATGTTTTATAAATACTACATTAGGACTTTTTGTCATTTAATTCCAACTATCATATTTTTTAAAAGTTTTTTTAAGTCCAATAAAAAAAAAAAAACAACGTTAAAATCATTTTTTTTATTTCATTGCCATAACATAAACATACGGGTCTAGATTTACACGTAATTTACAAGGCTAGTAAATAGATGAATGATTATTTTGTAGTCGCAAATTCTTAGAACCTCCGAATATCTGTGCAGTTAGCATTCCAAGTTTAAATAAAAATAAAAAAAAAAAAGCATTTTTTTGTCAAAAAATTACCGAAAACTCTGTAAAGTCACACTTCCGGGTAACTTCCGGTTTTCTCTATTTCGGAATTCTTACAATGCTGCTAATATATCTTAATATTATATATGTGGCAGAATCAAACAAATGAACTGGAGCGTTTAATCGTAAATCTTAACGTTGTTTTCTCCCTTCCAGAACCGCCAAAAAATTAATTTTCCCAGAAAAATGCCTCAAATAAACGTGATAGTCATATATATATGTATATGTGTGTGCGTGTATATAGATAATATAGTAAGTTTAAAGAAAATCGTTGGAGCCATTTTTGAAAAAAGTCGCGAAAAACTGAAAAAGACTATTCAGTAAAGTGGCACTTCCGGTTGATAGATTTTGATCAAAATCTTATTGTCAGATGCGGTCGGGGATATCTAAACGGATTGTCAAGTTTGAACTCGGAGATTTCTGATTGACAAACACTTTCTTAAAACTCATACTTTAGTTCTTTTAAATTCCACCAAGTAATGGAAACATCCATTGTGGGGCATTATAGAGGGAAAAGTTTCGGCTCCCCGATTATCATCCTATTTTTTGTTTTTCAAGAAAAATGTTCCAAAAATAAAATCAATAGCTTTATATGTGCCATCACGCGTTGGTCTAGCGCACTCATTTTTGACGTGAGTGAATTCAGGTTTCGATTCCGGTGAGGGCAAATCCAAGATCCTTTAAAAAAAATATGGGGAGCTACATTTAATAGTGAAACTTGGATGCGAAGACCCAGAACTAACGGCGGTGGGAACTATAGCATGTTTTTACCCACACGACCCTCAATTGAAATCGCTACTGAAATTGTTAGCCTTGACCTTCACTTGTTTTTAATGAAAAGTGTTTTTTACTTTCTCTTACTCCCAGGTAAAAGAAAATATTGGGATCGTGCCAGATTTTCGAAATTTGAGTTTTAACGGAAATATATATTTTGGCCAAATTAGGCCTCTTTCCCCTTCATTGATTCCGAACCTACTGTTTGGCTTATTCTTGGGATATATTTCTGCCCTATTTTTTTTTTTTTTTACCAACATTATTATGTTTCCAATTAAACATTTCTGCGTAGAACCCCCTGACGAAGGCAAACAATGTTCGCCGAAACGTCGGAGTGAGTTAAAAAAAAAAAATCAAAAAGAAGGAATTTAATTATTACTTCCTTTTCCTCCTACCTAATTAAGAGGAAGTATTGAAATCGTGTCAAATTTTCGATATCGAGTTTTCACCTGGAATACACGTTTCTAGGTTCCCCTGAATCCAAAAAAAGTGTTTTTTACTAAATGGTGTGCGGGTGTATGTATATGAACGAACAGCATAGCTCAAAAACGAAAAATCGTAGAAAGCTTTTGAAAGGTATCACCATGGGATCCGACAGTAGGTTATCTGTCAAAATTCCTCAACCAGAAGTACCTCTTTACTGATTTTTTTTTTTTTCATTTTTTTGCCATTTTCTCAAAATGGCTCCAACAATTTTCTTCAAACTTGGTATATCAACTACACATACATACTAAGTCTAAGCTTGAAACGTTTCTCTGGGAAAATTTTTAAGGGCACTTTTGGGGGAGAGGACAGGTTAGGTTTTCCTCTAAAGTGCTATTTGAGTTTTCTATATAATTCTATCATCTAAATAATATTAGTTAGAATTAAATGTATTGTTGAAATTCCGAATTTGAATAATATCAGATGAACGGAAGTGCGTTTTTACTGAAAAGTATTTTTCAATTTTCTACTATATTTTCTCTAAAACGGCACCAACGATTTTCTTGGAATGCAAACTACACATATAAAGACCTATAACTTTTATTTGAAACATTTCTCCTGATAAAGTCATTTAAGGGGGCTTTTGGAGGGATGGGTAGAGTTATGTTTTTTTTTTTTTTTTTTTTTCTAAAGTGCTATCATAGTTAGTCATACAATTCTATCATCTAAACAAAATTAATTATAAATAAATTGCCAAACTTCCGAGTTTCAAGAAAATGATTAAACCGGATGTGCGTTTTTATTGAACAGTTTTTTTCAGTTTTTTTGTTATTTTCTCCATAAAAACACTGACGAATTTCGGACGAATACATTTTTATGTACTAACTATAAAATTTGTCCATCACAATTTTGACAACTGGAGTAAGAGAAAGTTGTATGAGTGTTTCACACCAGATTTTTTTTTTTTTTTTATTTTTTTATTTTTATTTTATCTCATCTCACCAGGTTGAAAAGCGAACCGTTTTTTTAATGTATTATATCCAACGGCCAACTAAGAACATAGAAACATTTGATAAACTTATATTTGTAATTATTATGCGAGGTTTAAAGGATATTATTGGAGCCCGAAAAATTCGCCAAAAGTCGCATTTCCAGATAAATCGATTTCCTTCAAATTTGGAATTATAGCAATTCATGTAAAACATTTTTGTTTATAAAGGTTCTAGAACCAAGGTGCATTCAACGAAATGATACTTTAGTGGGAATTTGACGTCATAACTCCAATATAAGCCCCTAAAATATATTTTCTCTGATAATTCTTGCCTTCCTATTTATGTCTGTGATCTTTCTTTGAATTCTATTCTGTTCGTTAGGTATGACCTTCTCCTTTTTGTGTCTCCTCTAACTGCACATTTTGTTATTAAAAAAAGCAATCAGATTGAGGTATGAAACCTTCGGTACTCTGCGACCTGAGGAGATAGTAGCTCAAAACGACCTGGTGATGAAGGCCCTGAAACTCCTTAAGGAGGGAGGGTTTGTCTACTAGGAACCATCGGGGGTGGCACAATAAGCATCTGTTGGCTGCAGTGCCGGGACATGGCCCACCCGAGATAGGATAATAATAATAATAATAATAATATTAAAAAAGCAAGACTTCAGGCTTATTGTATTCACCAAAATTTTGGTAGAGTTTGGTACATAAACTGTTCTTTTGTTAAGATTGCCCTTTCTCCTCTGTCTGTCTGTCTGTCCCTCTCTCTCTCTATGTGCTGATTTAACTTTTGCTTGTTGATGCCCGGCATCTTTCACAGAAATACTTCGCCTTGCATCGATTTTCACTTGGTGTACATATCTATATCTCTGCCTTTTCCAAATACTTTAGGAGGGAGATTGTTCAGAGTATAAGGATTTTTATCCAAAAGGTGTTTATTATATAAGTATATACGGTTACGTTATGTGTGAGCCCACTATGCCCCTTAATCCATATGAAATTTACAGTGATATTTTCGTTTTTTAAAATACTATGTAACTCCAAGATTTCTGTTGAAATATGATTTTGTTAAAATGATCTGTTAAAATAATCTCTGCTTCCAGTCACCCAGCTCTATTGTTTACCTTTGTTTCGGTACTAACTGTATCATTAATTATGTCCACTCTTTTGAATCTGTTGTATGTTTTAGTACTCGTCTGGTTTTCTTCCATATATCAGTCCTAACAAAATGCAGGTTGTTCGCCTTTCTACATTTTGGGTTTCAAAGACTGTGGTATCATTCCTCTCCGTTCTTTTCTTCTGTTCTTTTTTTGCATACTAAGGTTTCGAATCCTGATTCATAGGCATGATTCACTCTACCAACAATCTTCTATGATATCCAAAATTGTGAGTAGTGTCTGAAAAACAAAAAAACAAAAAGTCTAAACAACTGTTTAAAATAGTAAATTCAATAATTTTACAGGTAAAAGATACGACGAGATATTACACAAACGATGTTGTCGCTTCTTGCGCTTATGGTATCCATTCGGATTCATTTTTTGGTAATTCTTCATTTAATAAATATACAATGAAACAGATGTTTGGATCTGATTACAATGCCAGTTATGCTACAATTAGTGGTTTATTTTTACCATTTGCTAGCCGGATATTTCGTTTCAGGTATCTAAATTTATCTATTTCATTCAGTATTTCAATAAAATTTTTAAAAATAATTAATTTAATTTGATTGGATACTATTTTAAAACATTATTTAGAACTATTTCAAGTACAGCACAGAAATTTTTTGAAACATTGGCAAAAACTTGTGTCCAACATAGAGAGGAAAGTGGTAAAACAAGAAATGATTTGATTCAGCATTTGATGTCGTTAAATCAGAAAAATCTACAGGAAAATAAGAATGGTTAGTATGCTATTAAGATATTAAGATATGAAATACTTTTCTCTTACTACTTAGATACCACAAACCTAATAAAATCAAATTTTCAGGAAAAATATGTCAGTAAATGGTTAATAGTTAATATATTTATTGTGTCAGAGATATTTTCCTTGATAGCCTGCTTCTTTTTGTGGTCATCGACCGGTTTCGGACGTTCGAGGATGTTTTCGTCAAAACAGTGTGATAAGACTTAGACTTGCACTAAAGTGTATTAACTGAATTTGTTCTCTGCAAATCTATTACAAAAACAACCTGATGATGTTTGATGGGCGAAACCGGTCGATGACCATAAAAAAGAAGCAGGCTATCCACGGAAATTATCTTTGATGCTTTCCAGCTCTGCGGAACCAACCTCAAAAATATTTATTGTCTTTAGATCCTCATTGCTGGAAAAAACATAAAAGATTACTTTCATGATTACCTGCTTCTTTTTGTGGTCATCGGCCGGTTTCGAGAGTTCAGGATGTAATCTCCATTCCATCTTCAGGACATCTTGATAAAGTTACTTCACCAAACTGATGTTGAGTGTGTGAACTGATATTGCCTATGGGAGTCTTTATATCACACTATTAGATAGCAAGATATCCTAAAGATGTTGATATTACACTAAGTTGATTTTGAGTGTGTAAACTGATTTTGCCCGTACACATCTATGTATCACACGATTTTCAAGATAGGTAAAATGTGGATTGTATAATACGTGATCATCAAATAACACGCTTATATAGATGAATTGTTCAACAACATATTTATTTATTATGCTATCTTACGATCATTCAGCTTGTATTTGATCATTTCTTATCATTAATTATTCCATTTATTATGCTATCTTACGATCATTCAGCTTGTATTTGATCATTTCTTATCATTAATTATTCCACGGTAGGTCACGGTTGACACAGTGTTCCTTCTCTTTTTTCTAGACTCAAAGAACAATTTAAAAAAAATAATAAAAATAATATAGTAAGATAGAATGGGTAATTAATTATCAAAATATATCTCCTTCGAAAACGTAATTTAAGTTACACATCTCCACTTGTTGGATGTTTCCATTTTTAAAAAGAACAATGTGCCTTTTAAAAAGCGAAAAGCAACATAAGTTTATTCACCCAGGTATCAATCAACAAACCCCCTCTTAACCTAGTTAGGTCTTAACAAAAACACTTTTTTTAAAATCAGTGTATCAACTAAATTTGCGCTGTCTATGTTATTATCACACTGTTTGGAAAAAAACATGCTGATGATGGGCGAACGCCCGAAACAGGTCGATGACCACAAAAAGAAGCAGTCTATCAGGGAAATATCTATCTGAGTACATATAATAATCAAATTTGCATAGCAGAAGATCCTCATAAATTGAGTTAATTTGTTCACACACACATGTAGAAATCGTTAAAAACCTTTATTTCCGGTGAAAACTCAATTTGGAAACTTTGCAACCAACACAATACCTCCTCTTATAATAATAGTTAAAGAAGAAAGAGAAATTATCTTGCTTTAATGGAGATTTATACACTACTCAATACTAAATAAAAAGTTAACATTACTTATTTAACATATTTTTTTTTTCCTGGCAGTATTCAGTGATGTAGAAATGGCTGCACATTGTATGACATTTTTTATTGATGGAGCTGAAACGGCATCAATACAATTGACATTTACTCTGTTCGAATTAGCTGCAAATAGTGACGTTCAAGAAAAACTAAGAAATGAAATTAAACAAGCAGTGAACGATATAAGCGAATTTGATTTTGATAAACTCTGGGGACTACCTTATTTAGAAATGGTTATTTCAGGTATATGTTTTTTCTTTTAAATTGTTTACAATTATTTATTTTTTGAATTAAATTTCTTAAAAATATAGTTTGTTGGTTTGTCCGCCCGGAATAAAAATATCTAAAACAGTTACTTCGTCATATCCACTCCTTGGAGAAATTTCTAGACAGAGATGCATTATCAGAAACTATTTAAATTCGTTTTAAAAGTTTTGTACTTGTCTAGGGGGAAGAGACAAGCTCTGCGCTAAATAACCTCTGTGCCGCCTAAATAGCTACCCAAAGTAAAACAAGAAAATAAGAGGCCGGGTGTAGATTCAAAATGCAGTTCGAATCCGATCAACTTATGCTGAAATAATCTAATCTTTCTTTAGACAATCTGTTCCGAGCAAAGGTTATGAATTTCAACTACTAATCTATCACAAGAAACACGGTTGATTCAATTTCTCTTTAATCGACCTTCCAAAAGTCCCATAAGATATGCATTTTATGCTAAATGTTCGTTAAGATTCCAACCAGAGGCCTCAGTAATAGATATAGCAACGATTTGGATGCTCTAAGTATTTTGCTCCGTCGACAAATACTAAACTCATTTATAAAGGATAAATAATGTGAATTTATAAAGCTACGATGCCTGGAAGTTGATATTGCCTGAAGATGTATCCATTGTCAGTTCCAGGTTCGGACCAATAAAAGGGAGAGCTAAGTCCTAATTTAACTCAGTCCCCCGCTCTTTTTCAGAATTTCACAGATGACATGGTATCCAGGCTAGAAGTACATTTTTAGAGGATGAAAATTCTTCAGTCTTTTACAAAATTCGAGAACTAATTTAGAAGTAAAGAACCATAATATACTCTCAACGCAGCGTGACTACCTAAGCAGTTTGAGTAGAACCAAATTCCTTTTAAATTTAAATTGCGGACTTGGAACTTACCCAAAATGCGGCAAAAAACAGCATAAAGCCTGGAAATTTACGAAGAGATTATCAGCGAGTGATTTCCTATCTCGAAAAAGACCGTCTTCCAAACCTTTTTTTATCCATTCTATAATTAGGTAAGACAACTAATAGGGGTATAGCATTAAAGAGTCCTTTCGTAGGAAGTAGATTGCAGATTTTTGTAGGGGATTATAGCCCTGCGACCTGAAAGATCTATTGTGCCCCCCGGAGCCTCCTCAACTGCACAGCTGGCCTCCAAGCAGAGATCACTAGCTACAGACAACACTGCCCATCATCGGACAGTGGGTTGTAGAGGCTCCTAGGAAGAAACAAATCTAAGGGCAGCATGTTAGATTCGAACCCGGGACCTTCGCGTTGCTAGTCCAGCGAAGTTTAAGTGTATTGTGTACTGTTCTGATGAAGTGCATGGAGTACTGAGCTGTGGTAACCCGTAGGGTCGCACTTCCCAAGTAACTGTATGCAACAGATACCCCTTGCGGGCTTCTAGGAAGTAATTAGGGAATTTTTAAGAAAAATATATTCTTTTTCGGGTAATCGCGATCCTCCTAAGAGAGTAAGTGACTTAAACCAGAGGTGCTACGCGTTTTATCTCACATCAGACTCTGTCATTAACCAACACCAACATGTGATTTTTAGAAGGTACCAGAAACCCTGGTAAAACCTTGGGTACTGTCGAAGAGCATAATACTCACACAAACTAATAGGATAAATGGATTAAAGTTTTCCTACTATTTCGAAAAGGTGGACAACCACAAGACCCATATATTATGAAGGTTTCTTTAAGAGGCAATGCTTTTTAATTATTAGCTTGGTCTTAGCTGATCTTTCTTTCTAATAAGGTTCAAAGTATGCAAAATCCTAGTGTCCAAGAAAATCTTAGAGAACTCTCCAAATATCACTTCTCCTCGAGAGATTATGGTTTTGAGTCATTACTTAATGGATAACATATTTTTAACATTCCATTAGAAGAAAATTCAATAATGTTATGTTAAAAGAGACCTTTTAATACCATTTTGCAATAAATATGATAGAATGTCAATTTCCTTGCTAGAAACCGCATGTTAGATTTTTTCTAAAGGCTACCATTATTAGGTTTTTCATCTTCATAAAGAGTGTTGAAGCAAGTTGGAATGGTCCGATGTTTAAATAGGTTATTTTTTGAATTGACTGATGCAAAACCGACCATGCAGTTTATCCAATGAGTTAACAGAGGGGGACAAAGTGTTTGTTTTAGATACGTTTAGTATATTAACTTAAAAAAAAAAATATATTATTATTTAATTTACGTTATTGAATATAAATTGTTGATACTTACTGAAAAATGAAATTGTTAATAAATATTTCTTTGTAGACATTTATAAGCATTTAGCCATTATGAAGATGCTAATATTAAGTTTTATTGACAAGTTGATCATGATGGTGAGTAGATTGAAGAATTTAATTTTGAAGAATAAAGTTAACATTTGTAATTCAATTTTAATATTCATCATTAGCTCTTCAAAATTTGGTTAATAATTCCCTTAATTTTCTTTAAAACATTCAAAGTAAAATTTTATTGAAAGTGTTTAATTTAATTTAGAATGGTTTCCATTTTTTCATTCACGGAAAATTTAAAGGAAATTAAAGTGAATAATCATTTTTATCATTTCCATGTTGCCTATTATTCTTTTCCATTGTAAAAATCTGAACGGTATTTTATAATAGTTTTATACAATATTAGAGTCTTGATCTAGCATTCACTGTGAACGGACCTGAATACTGTGATTTATAAAATACTTGTGTTGAAAAACAAAGAAAAAGTGAAGAATTTTTTATGGAAGTTATATTTCAAGAACCCGGAAGTTTCTTTTTTAAAAAGATATTTATTTAAAAATACAATGTAGTAATAATTACAATAAGCTAAGGCACTGGTTAATACTGAGTAATACTATAGACACTGAGAACTGTTCTGTACGGTGGTGAGCTTGGAACTGACTGCCTGCTGGTCGGTGGGAGTATTTATATGCTGTCGGCGGCTGCTGACGCAGCATTGGTACTTTTCCTATAGATGTATCATAACTCCTCCCTCCTTAAGTTTGGAGCTCCTGCGACAATTGGCACGGAAGTCCAGGGTAGATCTGTCATGGTGTAGGTTGTAGCTGGTCTCCCTCTGTTGCGCCCGGATTCGTCTTCTTTCGACAGACATAGTAAACATACAAAGGGGGCAACAGTAGTAGCAGTATTGGAATGATAATAAAATAGTAGAGATGTGCCGAGTCCTTGGGTGTTTCTTCTAGTAACTCCAGTGGTTCCATCTTTAGGTTGATTTTGTGCAGATTTTCAAAAGATATGTTTATGTTGGTGTGAGTGAACACTTGTGTAGTTGTCACTATGCATTTGGAATCCTTGTATATGGGTATGGCTTTGCTGTCTAGTAGAGTTTCGTCCTTGTTTAATTTTATGAGGCTAGTGTTGGTCAAGAATATAGTGTCATTATGGTTGTCCTTTCTTATTACAATTCTATTGGTCCTGAAAGTTAAAAAGTGGTCCACAAAAGGAATGTATTTGATAAATGGTGCACTTGATGTGTATACCGTCTTGCATGCTACGGGGTTGATGTTGGCGATGAGTTGGCGAATGCAGTCGTCCTGGACGCTGGTCTTTTTATGGCAGTACATGGCACCGTTGATATCTTCACAGGTGGCTGTAAATAACTCATCTTGGAGGTGTAGGATCAAAGGTGGATGGACGTGAATTGTCATAAGGTGGTTGTCTTTTTCTATAGGGTAGGATAAGAGGAAGTACGTTTCGAAGGAAGAGGTTTTTAGGGGAACGCTAATGAAGTAGTAGATATTCCAGGTTTTTATTGAGCAGCGTACCTTGCTTAATTGCCAAAGTGCCTCGATGTCTGCTGTTACGAACGTTATATTGTGGGATTTTTGTAGTGACTCGAGATCTTTGAGAGAGAAGGTGCTAGAATGTATGGTGTTTAATTTACAGAAATCCAGAGAGTTTTCCATGTCGTCAATATGGTTGGCGATAAGGACCAGGTTAAGGAGAATCGAATTGAATTGCTGATTTAGTTCAACTTGGCTAATTATAGGGTTGGAGAAGAAGGTTGTCATTTTGTCATTGTTAGTTCGTATAATTTGTATATCGTGATTGAACTCTTCAATTACTCGCTTGTTTATTGCCATTTGGGTTTTTAGGTTATTTTGGAGGTGAAAACTGTTTCGTTCAATAGTGTTGATGACTTTGTCGTATCGTTCCTTGTCGTCACTGTCCATGTTTCCGGTTAACCAGGAAATGGCTTTGCCTAAGCCGTTAATAAGTCCCCGTTTAGGTCTGGATTTGTTAAGGGTTAAATGGTCTAGCTTATTACGAAGGTAATAATAATATTTAAAGAGTGACTTTATCTGTGCCGTCCGGTTGTGCTGATAAGTAGTGCTGATGATGTGATAAATTTTATCTAATTCAATGTCTACTAATTGTATGTCGGTAACGTGTATAAAAGTATAGTATCTGTCTATGACATAAACTGGGTCAAGTGTAACGGGTAGAATTCCCGGGCCCTGAGTCAGATCTGTTATCTCTAGGCTGGTGGCTACATTCCCCGCCGTCAGCAGTTGTAGTGTGCGTATTATTGTTATCAGCAGTATCTAGTATAGTATAGTAAAGTATAGTATTTATCTTTATATTAAAGGTCTTATCTAATTGTACGTCAGCAGTATCTAGTATAGTATAGTAAAGTATAGTATTTATTTAGTTGGTAAACATTACATTAGCGATAACAGTAGGAAGATGTCAATAGTCGACTGAGAGGGGAGTCGCTGAACTTGAATTATAATATCCATGGAGAGAGAGAGAGAGAGAGAGAGCGCAGTGCGCACTATGTACTTTAAAGTATATACGTATTTCATTTTATTTTGTTTTTCATTTTATTTAGAATAGGAGGTAAGCTTGTATATTTAGTTATTATGTACATTTCTTTTTGAAAAAGTGATATTTGATTATGTTTACGAATTTCCCTTTTATGGAAGTTATAGAATAGAAGCGTTTTGCTTGTTTTAGATTTATTTAATAAAACACTATTAGCATCATTCTTCTTATTATAGTATTTATCTATGAAGTGCGCCTTGTTAAGCTTAAGCTGCAGAATTCCCGATTCATGAGTCATATCCGGTATCTGACTAGATTCATCATAGTCAGCGGTTATATCTATAAATTTCTTTTATGGTGTATCCATAGATTATATTCTTATCTACATCCTGTGCCGATTAATTGGAATTTTCTTTATGATGAGGTTTTATATTTATAAATTACAGTATTATCTACATCCGTTGATGATTCATTGGAATTTTCTTTTAACTATAAATATTAACAATAAATACTAACTGACTGCGTATATAATATTTTTATTTAATAACATAGTTAACATAGGTTTAGATTTAGTTACTCTCCTTATTTCTTTTTTTTTTTTTTTTTTGAGTTTCTCTTTTTTTTCCTGCCTTTACGATGGTATCCTTTTATATGATTTGTACCACTTAATTAATTTATTTACTAGGGTTCATATTTCCGGAACTAGTTTAAATTTTTATTTAAATTGTTAATTTATAATTCCTTTTTCTTATTATTTTATAATTATCTAATTATTTTTTCTTATTTATAATTTATTGATAGGTCCCGCAGTTATTACTAATACATTCGTTGAAATTGTATTCGGCATTTTCAACTTCCTCTTACTGCATTAGAGCTCAAGTAAATTATATGTGTAAAATATTGAATTACAATTCTGGCCGACTTCCATATATTGTAGCTTTGGAGGGTATTAAAGGAAAGAGTACTCCATGGTTTAAAGAATGGCTAAATTTGGCAGAATACCTGGATTGGGTTCTAGATAGAGAATTTAGAACAGAGATAGGTGGTATGAGCAGATCTCATCTCGAAAGTACTTGTACTTGCGATAAATTTCTGGATATCTGCAGTTTCGTGCGTATACTGGTCTGTCATCTGTAGTTGTTATTCTGTGTTTTAGTAAATCAGTACTGATTGGTCGGTCGTGTTCTCTTTTAATTATTTTAGGGTAGTTCTTTAATAATTTTAACTTCTTATTCTTTTGCTCTGAGTTCATAGTGTAGTCAACAAAGGTATAGAAGATATTAGAAACGAACTATTTACTTCGTCATCTGGTGCGGAGTATCTCATTTGTTGTATAAAACTAAATCATAATATTGCATATATTAAGGATGAATTTAGTCTGGCTTTAATTAAAACAGTATATAAGGTGAGATGCGATTTATTCACTTTATATTATAAACCCTGGATAAATGATATTGCGTATGCCTGTTCCGTGTGTCATTTAAATGAAGACGAAAGTATGTTGCATATAATAGGTAATTGTACTATTATGCGTGGTTCTAGGAAAAAGTATTTGGGACAAAATGTTTTAAATGAACGACAAGTTATCGTGTGGTTAAACGGAAGGATGGGCATAAATTGTATGGTTTTTGAAAATGGTTTTAAAGTACAGACAGGTTTTAGTTACTGAATTTAACTTTAATTAAAATGTATATATATTTTTCTCCTAAATTAATCATAAAGGTTTATTGTATTTTACTTCTATGCTTTCCGTAGTTAACTCTTTTATACCGTCGTGTCTACCTTGGTATCGTACGTATGCAGCGAACGGGTAGTTTCCGGTGTTCTATAATTTATTATCTAGTTATTTAATATATATTTTCTATTTAATTATTTAAGATATATTTTCTACTTCGAGGGGTTTATAATTTTTCCTATCTTCCTTGGTTAGGATTTTTATTATTTTAGTTCCTTATTTAATTAAATAGTTTTCCTATTTTCCTTTTTTGTTACAATATTTTTCCGTATTCCGGTTTTATTTTTCCGTGAGAATGCCAATTTGATTTTTATTATGATCCAGTCTTAGTCTTTTGCTGTTAAAGGTCCCCCTGGATCAAAGGGCAGGCGTAAAAATGTGGTGTTGGAGGGTTTTGTTTTGACGTCGTTGGTCAACTTCTGCTTGTAAGTACTTGTACTTGCGATAAATTTCTGGATATCTGCAGTTTCGTGCGTATACTGGTCTGTCATCTGTACTTGTTATTCTGTGTTTTAGTAAATCAGTACTGATTGGTCGGTCGTGTTCTCTTTTAATTATTTTAGGGTAGTTCTTTAATAATTTTAACTTCTTATTCTTTTGCTCTGAGTTCATAGGCTCAGTTCTACTTAACCTAGGGATTTCCTTTTTTATTTCTCTTAACCTAAGCTCGTCAGACATTTCGGGACAATTGGTCACTACTACGTCCGGTATGTTTATACTAATTTCCTGAGGTTCGTCGACATCCATGGGTTCAGGGCAAATGGCCATGACTTCCTTGGACTCAACTTCACACAGAATTTTATTATTATTAATATTATATAGTCCTTCTTTTATAATACACTTAGCGTTAATTTTTATATCTTCGTTTATTAATCCGTACTTTAATTCTTTGTTTCTAACTGGTAATTCTATGAAATTAACTCCTTGTTCTAAGTTTATTATATTTGGATCGTTGTCCGGGAGGTTAAGGGTGAATTTTAGGGGAATGGTGCCTTGAGGATAGGAGAGGATGTTGTTGTTTAGGTCTATACTCATGCCAAGCTCTTGCATGGTCTTATGGCCTAATAAAATGTCATATTTGTCTGAGAAAGGGAATAAATGGAATTTGGTTTGGAAATTTACGTTAAAGGTTTCTAGGATGTTAAGTTTACATGAGGATTCTCCATGTTTTTTACCTGCGGGAGTGGAGATTATGAAGGGATCTTTTACTAATAGGGCGTTAGCGGGAACCACTTTCGGGTTGATATAATTTTCTGATGAGCCTGTGTCTATTAGCCATTTGAGGCCAGATTTGTCTACGAAGTGGGGTAGTGATTTATTTACGAGGTTTAGGCTAAATTCGGAGGGCATTCTTGGCTCCCGTGGCCAACGTCTAAAAAATGATCGAACTTTTCCGTCATTTTTTCGAGAGAGTTTTCTAGGCGGGAAAGCCTGTCGTCATATGTTTTCTTTGGTTCAGAATAATTTGCAGATGGCTCGTCATTTTGGCAGTGAGTCAGTTCGTGTGGAGAGATGTAATCTTTGAACCTGGGTCTGCCTGCAGTACGCATAGACACCGTGTTTTGAGAGAAGTAACCAGGAGGTAGTCTGGGTCGATTAAAGGGGTGATCCGGATTGTTTGGATTATTAGGATTGTTGGATTGTCCAAAATTTGATCGTTGAGGTTGTTGCAGTTGTGGCTGCGGTCTTTGTCGGTAAAGTTTGAGGTGTCTGTTCTATAGGCCTGGGATTATATTCAATTGGTTGGTACTGG
The DNA here is from genome assembly GCA_011037195.1 of Triatoma infestans. Classification (NCBI taxonomy): domain Eukaryota; kingdom Metazoa; phylum Arthropoda; class Insecta; order Hemiptera; family Reduviidae; genus Triatoma; species Triatoma infestans. Next base: position 55,586 of record JAAEAF010003023.1, read on the forward strand.
TAGTTAGGGGCTTGAGCCATGGGGACGCGTGGTGCGAAGTGTTGTGGATTCGGTCTGTAAGAGTATTGGGTATTCGGTCTGTAAGGCTGTTGGTATTGGTTGTACTGGTTCGGCTTCCGAAATGGTTGGTTGGGTCTTTTAGGACTGTGAGAGGAGTTTAGGTTAGCTACAATGAACGAACATTTGTTGTAGATAATGTTTCGTACCTCGTCTAAAGTGCTAGGATCAAAGATCATAATGTGGTTGCTTAATGTCGGGGGCAGGCATTTATATATGTGGAAGATTATTTCCCTGTCGACTCGGGTTATCAATTGTTTCAGGGCGTCGGCTGTGAGTCCGTCTAGTTTTAGTCTAATATAAACTAAATTTCGCAACTCCTGTATCCTATTGACGAAGTCAATGGGAGACTCTCTAGCATGCATTTTGGTTTGTAGAATTTCATCTTTGAGGATCTCGTAAGATCTCGAGTCAGCGAAACTCTCTTTCAAGTATTTTAATAAATTTAATAAATGGTCCACGTTATGTGAAAGAAGTATGTTTCTAGCGGGCCCTAGCAGTCTACTCTTAACTTTTATAAAAGGATATTGTGGTTGTAGTCTCTTTCGACTATATTTTCTGCGCAGACTGTGGCGAAGGCACTCTCGACAATCTCGCAGAAAAAAGGCTAGCTCGGAAGGGTTTCCGTCAAAGTAGGGGATGTGATCATAGTCTTCTTTGGAGATTTTGTAATTTATTTGGGCCATTTCAGGGATAGTTTCTTTGGGGAGAACTAGTTTAGAGGGTTTAAGGACAGATAAGCTACTTACAGTTTTTAAGCGTTGTTGTTGACTCGCCAGCTTGCTTTTCTTTTACCGTCTGAGGATGGTCCTGGTTCTTGTAGGTGGAGTGCTGCGAATAAGCCACTGATGTGGGAGCTTCAAGTCTTCTTTGAGACAAATGGTCGCACGTGAGACAAGTGGTCGCACTAGACTTATAAGCTTTCGCAGTCCCTGTTCGGGCGCCAGTTATATTTCAAGAACCCGGAAGTTTCTTTTTTAAAAAGATATTTATTTAAAAATACAATGTAGTAATAATTACAATAAGCTAAGGCACTGGTTAATACTGAGTAATACTATAGACACTGAGAACTGTTCTGTACGGTAGTGAGCTTGGAACTGACTGCCTGCTGGTCGGTGGGAGTATTTATATGCTGTCGGCGGCTGCTGGCGCAGCATTGGTACTTTTCCTATAGATGTGTCATAACTTGGATAAAAGTGATAATTCATCATTTCAACAAAATCAAAGTATATATCATACCAATAATGTTGAATGCAGTGGGGGAGCAAATTAGAGAGGGCTCTGACAATATCAATATTGCACTGACAAATCTTCAAAAATACTTTTGCAACGTATTGAGTCAGATTTAAAAAATATAAGCTCTGATTTACTTTCTGTTGAAAATGATAATAAAAACGTCTTAAAGGGTGTTACAAACTGTGAAGTATCATTAAAGTAACAAATTATAGAAATAAAAAAAAATGTAACTGAAAATAATAAGGAAACAGAAGGGAAGGGATTATTAGCTCAGTGGTTAGCGCACTGGACTCCCGCGCGGAGAACCCGGGTTCTCCCGGCCAGTGTGCTGCCCTTAGACTTTTTTTTCCTAGGAGCCCCTACAGCTCACTGTCCGGTGATAGACAGTGTTGTCTGTAACGAGAGAACACTGTCCGGAGGCCGGCAGTACACTGAGAAGGCTTGGGCGCCAATGACCATAGATGTTGACGTGCCTTAAATTAAAAAAATAAAAAAATAAGGAAATAGTGGCAGTTGAAAAAGGAAAACTCGCTATTGAAAGATGAGTGTTTCAATTTGAATTCTAAAATAAATCAACTACACAACAGAGCTTCATTTTAACGGCATTAGAATTTTAAATGTTCATCATTCAACCAAGAACGAAAATTTATTTGATATAGTTTCAAAATTGAGTGAGGTGATACAATTTAATTTGAATAAAGATTTCATAGCTTCCTGCTTCAGATTAACTAAACAAAATAATAAAATACATCCCATAATTTTGAAATTCTTAAAAAAATTCATGATAAAATTGAATTTCTAAGATTAAAAAAACTGAAACGTTACTCCCTTACTTCAGATAATATTCTCTAAAGGCACTCAAAATAGCAACAAATTTTATAACTGAAAACATTCTCCGTATTATGCTCAGTTATTTATTGCAGCGAGAGATCTGATACAAAATAACGTAATAAAATATGTATGGTTTAGAAATAATAAACTGTTTATTAGAGTTAAAGAGAATACCGCTTCACGTACAACTGACAGTGTTCAAGATCTCAATAAATTCACTACACAAAAGCAAACAGAACACTCCGAATATAAAGAGATCGATACTGATACATCGAAGAGTTTTTAAAAAATATATGTTTGAAATTCTCTAAGCAAGGAAAAGTGTTTTTTAGAAATTGAGTGTGTGTCTGGTATAGGTAATATGATAGATATAGGTTGCAGTGGTATGCCTTCAAAGCCTAATTAGTAGAAGTATCAATAGTAAAAATAGTAGAAGATCTGTTATTGTTCTCTTCTATGTCTATTTGTACGTAGAATGTAGTCGTCAGTAAAGTTTAAGAGTGAATATGGGGTCTGTGTTTTTTGTATATGTGAAGTGCGAGGTGGAAGCTGTTTGTCTGTGGTTACGCTAAAAATGACTTCATGTGGTTAGGGCTGATAGTTTCACACAGAAATTCTTAATATCATGAAATCCACTTCCTACTGAAGAGGATGTAAACTTGTAACTCAAGAACTTAAAACTTCAGAAAACTTAAACTCGATCGATCGATCTTTAAGATATCATTAGGAAATTTAAAGATTTCGGGCAAAACTGATTATGAGATTATTGAATGTTGTATTTCAGTTTTTCATGATCTTCTCTTGAATATTTTGTGAAAAGACTATGAATCGTATTTATCACCTTTACTATCACTCTGTTTTGTTGCCAACTGCTTTTTTAATCAGATTAGTTTTATAAATTCTAAACGTTTCCTTGAATATCTTTCCATCTGGTTCTGACTTGCCGAAATCGACCATCACTTCATTACTAATTAAGAAATATCAGGAAAGTGATGACTTTTTTGTCAGTACAAAGAAAAATTTGAATGCATTTTAACTTACTATTACCTTCCTCTCATTCTTTTGACATGTAAATTCCATAAAAAATTATATTGCCGAATTTTGGCTTAATGTAGAATATAATATTTTAAGTAGAAAAAAAATCTAATAAATCATTAAATAATTTACAGAAAGTTTACGATTACACCCACCATTGCCATTTGTATCACGTACCTGTACTCAACAAACTGTACTTGGAGGACTACAAATAAATCCAGGCACTAAAGTATTTACATCAATACTGGGACTACACAGGGATGCTGAATATTATCCAGAACCAGAGAAATTTATTCCAGAAAGATTTTCAGAAGAAAATAAAGTCAAACTGAACAAAGATGCGTACATGCCATTTGGTGAAGGACCAAGAAGATGTTTAGGTATATAAAAAAAACTGTATGCGAAATTAATTATCTTGCCATTTCAGTTTTTCATTTAATTTATATTTGTTAAAAGCGATGAAGTGGTTTAATTTGTCTTTTAATATTTATATGCTATTAAATGTGAAGTCTTTTAAAGAAGTGAGGAAGAGGTTCTGAAATACTGAGATTTTTTTTAAAAGCAGTCTTAAAGTGGAGAAAATATTGTACTGCGAAGAAGGCGCACTAGCAGAATAATTAACGATGTAGAGAGCTAGGCTCGGTTATAAAGTGTAACTGGCTTCGATTCCCATTCTGGCTTTGGATTTTATATAAATAATTTTATTTATATAAGTAAATAGTTTGCAAACAATTCCATCCGAGATGCCTGATCGGAAGTCAATTTTAAATCCTGCCTTAAGGAAAAAAACTCAGTTTTTGAGTTGACTACTTCCTTTTTTATTTATTTATTAATTGAATTTGATCTTCAGCAATGAAAAAAATAGTTCCAAAATTATCCAAGGCTATTTTGGATAATTCCCTTCCTTCCCTGTAAATCCAGAGTTTTTAAAAGTTTGGCAGAATTGCTTGCCATATTGTACGCCCGCCATAAGATATTGTAATAGTTTACCTGAAAACAACACAGCTCAAAACAATCTGCATTAAGCTGAAGAACCGCTATTTGGGAAAACAACTATACAACTACATCATATATATAGTATTGCGCATGAAATAGACCACAGTGTTAAAAATTTCAAAATATAGTGGATACCTGGTCACATAGGAATTCGTTGAGGGCAACGAAAAAGCGGATGAGGCTGCTAAAAGACAAAGAGAGGGCTTAGGATCCGATGTGCAAGATACAGCCCTCCATACTGGGCTAGTACTCAAATTAAAATACAAGCTCGCGGAGGAGTGGCTGGTAGAGTGCGACAAGATGTTCATATATTTCATCATGAATATAGGTGCACTAGTTTCACAGGGTCATCTCACTAGACGGCAGATAGTCGTTCTGACGGGGGGGTTTAGAACTGGCCATGGTTTATTAACAGAACAATAAATTTATTTAAAGTTATTGAGTCCCCCAGAACTGTGTTAAATGTGGAATGGTTGAAACCATGGATCTTCATACACTGCAAGAAGTATAGAGATGCCAGAAGTGATTGTCCACTTTTTCAGAAGCGCATTAGTCTTAAAGAAATTATATCTTCGAAAGACAGGAAGTAGTATCCACAAAAAATTAATGGCCTACATGAAGCGGGGGGGGGGGGCCAACATACTGCGACCTTTATCCGGTCTATTGTGCTAAACGGCCTACATAGAAAAAGCAAAAATAAATATTTGATTTAAATTTTAATATTTATATATTATATAAATTAAATATTTACACGATTATATCCATCAAAATTGCTGATTAAAACAAATTATACGAACTATTGACATAATGGGTTTCGTAATAAGGCACCTAAAAGTCCAACAGGTCATTTAAAAAAAAAAAAGAACAAAAAAAAAACTAGTATTTGAAACCCCCACAAGTTCATAGGGCGGTCATTACTAACTTTTTTAAACCTTGTTTTATTGATTCATTCTTAGATTGTAAAATTTATAACTATATTGCTATAATTATAGTGCTTTTTTGAAGTGAATAAAAAACATATATTATGACAATGAAGGTGAGTGGGGTAGCTATTCTAAACATTAGCCATTTGGAATACATAAAATTAGACCTGCAAATATTTTGCTTCGGCTACATAAACTGTAATATGTTTTATTCGCTAATTTCAAATTACCTGATTATCTGAATTCCCCAATTTCCTTCTTAAAGGCTACTGTTATAAATGTGAATAATAACAATATTTTTTTATTTTCTAATATTGCCAACAACTTTTTCATTCCCAGCCCCTGAATAATTATAAAAATCTTTCATACTTTTCGTTTTTTTTTTCCCCCAGGTGCTAAATTTGCCTTAACCGAGAACAAAATGGCTTTAGCAGCGATATTATTGAATTATCGTCTAACACTTGCTGAAGATAACCAAGTTATGAATTATGATGAAAATAGTTCATTTTTTACTTCACCTAAAGGAAAAATTAATATTAAATTTGAACGTTTATAAATTTGGCTTCTTGTTTTTTTTTTTTAATTAATGTTTTGTTAAATGAGCAGATTACTTTATTTGTTGAAGAATCAAACTTTATTTATCATTATCATTTTTTTTTTTTCAATTTTAATCTATGACCTTATTACATTTTTAAATTCCTAATTTTACATTTAATTTTTTTTCATTCATCATTAAATTTAGTGTTTTTTTGTTTTTTGTAATTAGTATTTGTTATTTAATAAGCAAAAAAAAAAAAAAAATTATTTTCTTTCTAAAATACATACAGTTTTGTTTGAATAGTAAGAATTGCACGTAATGTTTTTTTTTTTTTATAATAATTAGTACTTTTTTATATCTTTAATAAAAATAAAATATTAATTTAAAAAAAAAAAATATTGATTTTTTTCTTTCTAAATGCAATAGCCACGCTCAGATTTCCAAATCTGAAGACAGGCTTGGACTCCATACTTCTCTATATAATAAACTTAAATATAAAGGAATTTCTGGTATTTTATCCGTCGTAGCATGCATATGTATTTTCTTGCTGACCGGTTTCAGATTTTCATTCATCGTCAGACCAAATTCACCAAGTTCGTGTAGTTCATTTCAACGTAATGTTTCTGTTACTTGTTACTCACACTTGTTGGTTGTATATAATTATGTGGGGAGGTTATAAGGTTATGTTACTATGTGTATATGATTTAATGGCAAAATGGAATTTTATATATATAACCTTATAACCTCCCCACCACATAATTATATACAACCAACATGTAACAAGTAACAGAAACATTACGTTGAAGTGAAAACTCTCTACACAAACTTGGTGAATTTGCTCTGACGATGGATGAAAATCCGAAACCGGTCAGCAAGAAAATAAATATGCATGCTACGACGGATAAAATACTAGATTTTATCCAGCATTGCGGGATCCATCCACATATTCAATTTGTTGACCGTTGATGAATTATGTAATTATGTTTTATGAAAAAATTTGGTGAAGATCGTTCAAGAAAACACATTCACTTATGCCAACATTTCTGACAGAGATTCCTATCTTTATCAAGGCTTTCTATATATAGAAAGTCGTGAAGATATGGAGAAAAAAGAATTTTTTAACATACACATTTGGTTACATCGCAACAACATACAAAGTGAAATTAAAATTTACCAGTGTCTTGTCTTCAATCATCTACAGAAATTAAGGTAGGTTGAATGATTAAAGTTGAATATATTAAAGCCTTGATAAAGACAGGAAACTCTGTCGAAATGTTGGCATAATTGAATGTTTTTTTTTTTTTCTTGATCGATCCTCACCAAATTTCTTCATAACATAAACTTAAATGGAATATTTTTTTTTACAAAAAGGCTGAAAGGAACAATACGATATCCCATTCAAATGAAACATTTGTTCCCTTTGTAAAAAAAACAAAACAAAAAACGAAGACAATTGATAATAGGAACAGAGGAATGAAATAAAAACAAATATGAGAACCAGCGCAACCAACCATTATTATTTACAACAAAAATCATATTTTAAAATAACAAAATAAAAGGTAATAATTTTCTTATTTTGACATAAAAAAAAAGGAAAAGAAATAAAATTCACACTATTTACAGAGATCAATAAATTTGTATTAAACTAATCATCAATTATATGATTTTTTTTATATTTCTTCATTTAATGGAACTGATCCTGTGGGTTTAATTTTTCCAAATTTTTTTATTTGCAACAATAGAATTATAATTATTCTATTGTAATAATTATAAAATTACTCTCAATATAGTACATTAGAAAATTAATTACTCTTACAACTGGCCTATTTACAAAAAAAAAAAAAAAAATGAATGAAACGTAATAAAAAAAAAAAAAGATATTAATTATTATTAATGTTTCACTGTTTTTTGTTTTTTAAAAAAATGTATCAAATATTATATATCTAATAACTTATATAAGAATATACATTTAAAAAACTGGATATTATAAAAAATAAAAAAGGGCACCCTTTACCATACTCTACATAAATTACAAACAATTAAATTTATATATATAATTAATTTATTAATTATATTATAGAATTAGTTGAAAAAATTATTTTTTAACCCACATCTATTAAAGTAATAAATTTCTGTTTGAACTAATAAAATGAGATATTTATAATAATTTGTGCTTAATAGGGTAAAATAAAAAAACAAAAAAAAAAAAAATTCCTTGCCAAATTATCTATCTAAATTTATTACTTTTATTACTACTATTATTTCATTTTTAATAATTCCTTTATTAGATTTATGAAAAAATAAAAAAATATTTATTTATTAGAATTGGAATACAATTTTAATTTAATTGCTTCTGCAAGCAAAAAATCAACTAGGTTTTGTTTGTTTTTTTTTTTTTCTTAAACAATATTAACTATATTTACCAAAAATCTATTGGTTGTTTAAACAATTAAAATTATATATATATATAAAATTCAAATTTTTATTCAGGTTTTTGTTTATATACTTTTATTGAGTTTTGCATGTATTAAATAAGTTCGATAACTGTTAATAGTTATGTCTCATATATATGTAAAATCAATATTGAAAATATATGTATATTATTTAATTCCTAAGTAGAGCCTAAAATTGCCAAATGCAACAATTTTACAAGAAGTTTAAATAATTTATCTTTCTGAAAATCTTTTAATAGTAAACTACTTTATTGTAATAATAAATTACATTAAGGCAAATTTATCACGTATTTTTTTTTTTTTTTGTGGATTAGGATGAACAAATTTACTTTTATCAGCATTTTAGTTCGGTCAGACTTAAGAAACTAAATTTCTTGTACCTCCAAGTCTAAAAAAAAAAAAATAAAGCTAGTGAATAAACCATTTTATCCTCTCAATTCTTCAACAAAATATATTATTAATGAAGGTTTTATAGAAAAAAAAAAAAGCTTTAACAATTTCATCATAAAATTGACAAAATACTAAGCAAAATTACCGGTATGTATGAAAATCAACCAACAAACTGTAGCGTTATAGAGACGTCTCTTAAAAACTTTGCAATTAAATTTTGGTGATTAATGAATGATTTTTTTGTAAACCATTGAATAATAATCATTCAATTATTTTTTTTAAATTGTTTAAAAAATATTTTAGTTTGTATATAAAAATTATTATAGATTTTAATTTAGTTAAAGAAGCTTTGCGAATTGATTCATTTTATAATAAATACTATTGATTTAAATGTTTATTAAATTAGGAACTTTCAGGTTTTATATAAATTTTGGTAATTATATTAATCTTTTATGAAAAAAAAACGAGGTTCATTAGTTTGTTTGGTGTAAATTTAAGCTAAATCAAATGTAAAAGTCCATAGCAGTAATATATGATACTTTAATTTTCTCTTGTTATCTTAACAAAAAAAATTTAGTCTTATCCCAAAAATTCTGGGGAGGGGGGAAATATTAACTTAATTTTATACCTCATCACCTGAAATGAATAAAAACAAAAAAAAATGCATAAATCTAGCATAGGATGCATTGCCGGAACTAAGTTATGTGCTAGAGAATTTGCTACATATTTCTACTTCATTTGTAAATATCTCAATGCTAATGTGAAATCATCCATCATCATCTGGAGAGCTGAATGTTATGAAATCATATTGCCAAATCACATAATAAATTAAAAAAAAAAAAATAAATAAATAAATTGGCAGCATTGGTGTGATGGATGACAAGTTTGCTATATCTGAAGAGACAATCAAATCAGCATGAAACATAAAAAAAATTAAAAAAAAAAAAAATTACCAGAAGATCTTATTAATTAATTTGCACACTTTATTTTTGGTTAAATTTCCTTTTTTTCCTCCCCCCAGACGGGCGGGAAAAAAATGATAAACTTTTAGAGTTTTTTTTTTTCTAAGTCCTACTTTTAGAAACTTAAAAAAATGCCTTTTGCTTTTCTATGTGTCCTATAACTGCAACGTTATAAACTGGCACTGGAATATGCCCTTTTAAAGACTGGAAATAATTTTTTACAGAAGAATGAATATGGAAGCATCATGGAATGAAACGTATTTTATAAGTTTTGAACAAGAATAATTTTTGTGTGAAATAAAAATTCTATAATATCAAGATTTTTTTTGCTAAAATACTATATATCAACCCCAAGTCGCATTGTTACTAAAAAAAAAAACATGGAATCTGAATATATACTTTTTATCTTCGAACATACAACCTAGCAGCATTAAGCCTAATCTAGCAAATGGCATAGTTCACAATGAAAAAATTGTTAAACACAATTTTGTTTTTTTTTTTGTGACAATCTTTACTTGTCAACAAAATATAAATTGATAAAAACCTGAGTTTTTTGTTTTGTTTTTTTTTTTAACGTCCACAATGATAAGATCTAAAAAAAAAAGGTAAGTCCACACCAGTAGACGACAAAAATCTTGCAACTGTCTATATAGATATTCGAGAATATTATCCATAGATTGTTGGAAACAAGTTGCAAAACAATTTGTAGACTTAATCACGCGTCAACATCTAGATACAATGACTCGGGTTAAATATTAGAACCATTCACAAATCAAAAATGGGTTAAAAATCACTGGGGGAGGGGGGAGGGAGTGATTTTGAAGATTTACTTCTGATGGTTGGGAAAAAAATCACCAACGGTCAAGCACCACAGAACGAATTTCCGGGAAACCATCGCAGTTTTTCTCTCAGGTTGGCAGTCACGCTTGCCGTTTCCTGGCGACTGGTAGGAACTCATTCACCAGCTTAATGTAGTTTCTGTTTACAGGACACGTCCAGACTACGAAATGTTGTGCAACAAATCGCAAATTTTCCGCTTGAAGTGGGTGACCTATAGGCATGAGATTTTTGTTTATGGAGAGTTGCTGAACCATCCAGATTGTTCCCGACTGTCTATCAACAATCGCAGAACATTGTTCATAGACACGAGTTGCGTGATTTTATCTACCGGTGTGGACTTACCTTTAAGAAGAAGTATAAAGAAAATATTTTGTTTTGTGACACCTATTCTATTTTTATTATCATTATTTTTTGGTAAACATAGTGATTGTTTAAAAATGTAAAAAAAAAAAAAAAAAAAAAAAGAAAAAAAAAATCTACATTAAATGGTGTTTTTTGCTTGGCCGTCGCTTTCATGTTTTTTTTTTTTTTTTTTTAATTTTTTTCAGTGGTATATTAAGTAAAAACAAATTTAAATAATTTTTTTGTATAAATGTAAAATATGTTATTTTTTTTTTTTTGGGTTTGCATTGCACCAAGTTATTATTATTATATTTATTTTTTTTTAATATACAATATAATTTATTATTTTTTTTTTTTTTTTTTAATTTTTTTTTTATTCTACTATATATTTTTGAAATTTATTTTATTCTTACTAAAAACCTATCATTTAGATAAAAATTTTACACATTTATTTATAATACATTATTATTATATTTTATAGAAATTTTTACATTAGTATTAATATACTAGTTCATACACAGTCGGTCATTTTTTTAATTGAGTGTTCTTAATTTTTCATGTTATAATACTAATCGTGTTAATAATAGCAAAAAAAAAATAAAAAATAAAAGACATATGTTATATATGACAAAAAAAAAAAAAGAACATGCAATTCTATTCTTTAAAAATATATATTTATATATTCATATATATTTTTGTTTAAAACCAATGACCCTAAAAAAAAAAAAAATAAAAAAAAAAAAAAAAAAATATTATTAGTAAATGTTACATTATCACAGATTATTATATTTTCTAATCCAATGGAATGAAAACAAAACACAATTTTTTTCCTTTTTCTTTTATACAATAAGAACAAAATATTATTCACACTTTTCTTTTTTCCTCATTTTTAAGTTTTAAGAAATAATTATAAAATTATTTCTTAAAAAAAAAAAAAGAAATCATTTTGTGGAATACCACTTTCTTATTTTTCTTTCTAATAATGTTAAAAAAAAAAAAAAAAGCATTTTAAAAATTAGAATAAAAATATTAATATTTCATCACATATATAATATATCTTCCATTAAATGTGCGTTATTTTACTACCGCTCTCTGGATTCATTTCACCAAATTCTCTCCTTCATCATTACTGTCATGTTTCTCGCTATATTTTTTTTTTTTTTTGGTGTATTTTATTTGTAATTCAATTAAACAGAAGTGTAGTGTATACTATGTTCAAAAAAAATAAATAAAAAAATATCATAACATTATTATTTTTTTTTTTTTAAATAAGTACAAATTTAAAAGAAACTTTTTAGCGAATCACATTTTGTGTTTCTCGCAAACATTTCATACAGAATCCATGAAACTGTCGACAATCTTTTTTTTTTTCCAAAAAAAAATAATAATAATAATATAAATAAAAAGAAAAAAACTTACAATAATATACAAATTTCAAAAAAGAAACCAAAAAAAAAAAAAAAAAAGAAATAAAACTTATATTTTAATCAGGTATCATTTAGTGGGGGGGTTTCGTTTTTTTTTTTTTTTTTTTTGTGGTTTTAACATTTTTGGATTTAAAAACAAATTTGTTGTTGTTGTTTTTTTTTTTTTAACCATCTTTTTTAGTTTGACGATAGAATCATGACTGTCAAGGATCGGCGGGATGATGATCATGTTTCCTTTTTAACGTATCATGATCCAATAATGCACTTGTTGTACCATTACCTGTGGCCGATCTTGGTACTAAGATTACTGTTCCATCGGCCGTTTGTTGTAAACTCCATTCGTATGGTGAATATGGATTTCCTTCATTATCACGTAAAGACTGCACATAAATAAAAAATTATTGTTATTATATATTGAGAGAGGAGACAGAGAAAGAAAGATAGGCAAGAATATTTAATTATTGTTACTTAATTGTTGTTACTAAATTATTATTATTATTTTTTTTCTTTAAGCGCATCAGCTGCGATGGCTATTAGCGCTAAAACTCAATAACAACAAAGGCCTCACGCGTATTTAATACGTTCTTTATATCCCTGAAGTCCTTGCCTACAAAAGTTAGTCTTACTGGTGTAAACCTATCCAAATTGCCTACATCCAATTAGAAGAATTAAATGTAATAAAACAGTCTAATATATCTGATATATTCGATAATATTCTTCATCACATTTAAATCTCCCTTGAATAACACTTCAATTGGAGATGCTATGTTAAACCTTTTCCGACAATCAATCAGCCTAATACATTCTTCCATTACATGGCGAACAGTTAAAATTGAAGCATTACACTGGGGGCACATGTGTTTACTTTTTCCTAACAGTAAGTGAGAATGAGATACTCTAGTATGACCTATAGCTAGCCTTGTGAGGATTATTATTTCCTGCCAAGAAAACGATTCCATATTAAGTAATTTAAGGTCTGGCCTTATTGATTTCAACTGTGTGTCAGTACACAATCACATTAACTTCCAATTCTCTAAAATCTCTGCCTTTACAGTACTTATCAGATGATCAATTCTTATTTCCGTATTGCATATACAGCTTCTTCTATTCCGTGCTACTTCTTTGGCCATTTTGTCTGCAGCTTCATTGCCCTTAATTCCCATGTGGCCAGGAATCCACATAATTGTAATTTCACATTTGTCACTTAATGTATTACACTTTTCTATTATGCGTTTGGGAATAGCATCGTCAATAAATATATTTTCCAGAGCTGCAATGGTGCTCAAAGAATCGGTGCAAATAAGAGAGTTTTTAAACTGTCTTTCTTCACATATTTGCACTGCATCCCGAACAGCCAGTAGCTCGGCTGTATAAACACTTACGAAATCTGGCAGCCTCTGACTTACTAAAGTCGCCCTATCAGTAACATATGAATAGCCCATTCCACCCCCAATTTTTGAGCCATCCGTATAGATAACGTATTACTAAATTATTGTTATTTAAATTATTAATAATTGTTACAGTGAATTAAATTGTAAGAATCAATAGATATCGACGCTCTACGATCAAAAACAGCTCCAATTTTCAAATTTTGTAAAGGCAATAATTAAAAATAACAAATTTTGTCGATATACAAGAATTAAAAATACGTTTAATAAAACGTTTGTTTAAATATTTTTCAATGAAAAATATTTTTTTCTGCAAATACTTTAGGGACTTGAATAAAAACTTTTTCCTGAGGATCAAAAGAAAGAAAACACTCACACTCTCCAAGAAAGAAACACTTTTTTTTTTGACATCTACAAAATTATCAGCAATGTTCTATCTCTTGTAGAAAAGCTTAAAGGTAAATTACGGCAGGTTCGAGATTCCAAATCTTTCCGGCTGCAGGGACGTTTACATTTTTATCGTTTATATTCTTATTATTATTTTCTATTTAATATCTAAATTAGGTTAAATATAAAAGATATTAGGTTTCACTTTAAATATCTACTCATCGTCTTATCAGACTCGAAAGTTGAACTGATACGGTTATGTAATGCACATGGTGAAGAAAAGGTGGATTAAAAAAGAAGTTACAGTCTTAAAGAAGGGCAAAGGAAAGGGAGGTGGAGAAAAACTTGGATGGAGGGAATGAGAGAGGATATGGTAGCAAAAGAACGCCAAGGCAGAGGAGTCATAGCCGAAGGGATATAAGGCTAATAGTGGGTCTAGTATACAAGGCATTGTAGGCTGAATAGGCACATGCACCAACGACTACTTGCAGATAACGCGTTATGCCGAGGAGGAAACACCCTTTGTGAGTGTGATAAGGACAAGGTTTCTTCAACTGGGGACAAACAATCCCGAAGCCACGAGCTTCATGACGGAGCCACTTTCAGCTTTGCTAGGCTTGATTAAGAGGGCAAAGCTGAAGGATGTGCTACAATCCCAGGGGATCAATACAATAGATCTCTTATTGTAGGTCGCAGTGCAATGAGGCTCGCCCTCCCCGTCTTTCAATCTAATCAATCTAAAAGATCGTCAGAAGGATAGTGATTGGGCAGATGGTTTTTGGGCATTAGGAACAAAAATAACCTTACTCCTAAGGAAGTAAGACAAAGAAAAACTAACTTTACGTATAATGTTTTCTTGAAAACTTTTTTTTTTGTTATATTTTACACAATAGTGATTAAAAGAAAATATATATCGTATATCGATCGGGGCGGGTGTTGGTGTATTGGTTATGAGCATGGACTTGTAAGTGGGAGGACCCCAGTTCGAGTCCAGCGTATAACTAAATTTTATATTTGTTTAAAAATGTTAATAGTAAAGTAGGTGCTTCCGCCCCCGTCCACGACACCTAATTTGGTAGTTGGACGTTAAGCCCGCCTGAAAAAATAGGCATTACTTTACTTTACTTATATATCGTATATCGATATATCAAGAGGGTAATACATCGTAACTAATACGAACAACATATTCACACTCAAGCAGTATTAATCCCACAACTACATGATATGTGCAACTATTTTGGGTTTAGCGTAAGTTCAAGAAAACTCTTGCTCCAGACATACCCAATTCCAACTCACACAACTAAATTATACACACAACTAGAAACAATCTAAATATTGGTACAATAGAATAAACTGGAGAGCCATAATAGTAGCGTTCATTTAGTTTAATAGCCATTACATTTAACAGGAAGATACTTCATTATAATATATATAAAGAAAATAAAAATAATAAGGTCCCAAATATTTGTGACCCCCACCCCACTCTATTAATGTTAAACTCGATCTACACACATGTAACCAATACCCTTTATGGCTTATCTTTCTTAAAAACAACTTACATATCATCTAATATTTTTAACAACTTACTTGGAATATATGACGATATAACTGTGTAACCTTGGATTTCACCCTATGCCTTTCAGATAGTAATACCTGACGTTCATGTAACAGTTTATGCTTTCTTTCTCTCATTTGTTTGACTTCATCGGCTAATGATAATATCTGATCTAATTTACGTTTTCGACAATTTTGGGCAGCAACCTGGATTAATAAAAATCAGTTAAATGAAATTTTATTGCTAACAATAATAAATATAAAAAAAGAAAAGAAAGAAAAAAAACTGCTCACTTTATTTTTGCCTCTTCTTCTAATATCTCTGATTAGGGACAATTGATTTTCAGAAAGATCATATTTGCTCAGCCTCTCATTAAATTCATCCATTGGAAGGTTTATAATATCGTCCACAGCTATTGGTATGTTCAAAGATCTAGCACGTCTTTCATCTCTAGTTAGATGAGTTTCCTCTTCGCTCTTCCGACCTGCAACAAAAATTAAGAGTAATTAGTTAAAATGTAGCAATCAGATTTTTATAGAAAATCAGTGATTGCTAAAAAGAGGAAATTTTGCTTAGTACGAAACAATAACTCGGAACTTCTCATACTATTGCAATTTTCAATGTTATCTAACAAATTTATTTGAAACTTGTTTCTTGAAATGTAAATATAAGCAAATATAATCTTTTGCATGTATAAGAGTAAATTTAAATACTAAAAACAAATATTGAAACAGCCCTACGAAATTATAATTTAGTCAATAATTAGATTTATAATTTGTCATACAGAGAAATTAACGATCTTCCCCAAATGATATAAAATTCCTATTCAAGTTTGGGAGGAGTTTAATGTTATTTTTCTACTGAAAATAGAATTGTGCTGAAAAGAAGACTATGTTTAGGGCTAATTTTTGTTGTAAATGAGGGCCGCCCCTCAGGAGTGGATAACATAAAATAGTAAAGGTTAATTTATATGAATATTTTTTGTTAATCTTAATTGCCATTTTTAAGCTTAAAGACAAAGACAAAAAAAAATATTATTGATAAAGTTGTTTTTCTTTTTTAGTTTCACTATTTGCAGCCCCCTTCTAAAATGCCATCTGAGAAAATTGGCCATGTGAGACCCAGTTAGCCGGCCCTAATGAGATCAACTATTTACCAAACATGAAGGAAAAGGATTGTGAGATTCGGTCTTTGTTAAAAAAATAAAAAAACTTAAATTCTTCCCAACGTTTTGACAAATATATTTTATTTTTCAAGGCATAAAAAGTAAAAAAAACTATTAAATAATCTTCAAAACTATTAAATGATTATTCATTTGTTCATTATTCTCTGTGATGTTGAGGTGTTGTCAACTTTTTATTTACAAAATTATACATACGTTTTCAAGTTTTGATATGTTTTAAAGATTATTTAATAGTTCTTATTTTTTTTATTTTTTATGCCTTGAAAAAAACAATATATTTGTCGAAACGTTGGCAAGAATTTAAGTTTTTTCATTTTTTGCAAAAAAAGACCGAAACTCACGATCCTTTTGCTTCATACAAGCAACGGTCGAGAAGATTCTTCCTTACACATAAGTTTTTAAGTTTGATATGTTTTGAAGATTATTTAATAGTTTTTTTTTATTTTTTATGCCTTGAAAAAGACAATCTATTTGTCAAAACGTTGGCAAGAATTTAAGTTTTCTTATTTTTTAAAAAATACCGAATCTCACAATCCTTTTCCTTCATATAAGTAACGGTCGAGAAGAATCTTCCATATTTTACCAAACATTTTTTCGTCACACCATTATTACCAATCACTCCGTATAAAATAATATATTTTTACATAAAATGAAACTGATTAATTAAAAAGTTACCTTTCTTATCTCTGGCCAGAGGCCTTTGTGGTGAACCACAACTCTCTGGAAGCATATGATATGTGTGATTGTGTGCAGCTATTTGGGCTGGTGTTGATCTAATACCTGCAGCAATTATAAAAATTCTATTTTAAAACAATAAAGATTAATAATAAGTTTATAAATAGATTAAAAATTCCGGAAAAAAAAAAATGACAGAAATAAAAGAATTAACGCCTAATATTTCAGACGAGCTTTAGGTCTTAACTATTATAGAACTTGATATCCATAAATTAAGTTATCAGCTTTTGTTCCTTCTCTATTGTTAATTAGAATGTCTAAATAAATTACAATAAAAATAATTAACGGTGGTAAGAAAGGACAAAAAAAAACGAAGAAAATCTTTTGTTGTAATAACTGAAATCAGATTAAAATGTTTATACTAAAACTTCTTTAAGACTAGCAAGTTCTTCAATAAATCTGGTCTTAGTTGCGGATATCCCATTCGAAAATCTCTGGAATATAGCAGAAGACCTGCGGAATATTTAAAGTATGAAACTAATTGTTTCAGGGCACCCAAAGTAATTTCTAGCGTAAAACATGTACCGTAATATCTAAGAGAATGTTGTCAGTCAATTGAAAAGAGGAAGGTTACCTTCAGAAAGGTTGTGATAGTTAAGTTAAACAAAATTATATTATGTTTTCTGATATTTACATAATTTATCATTAAATTGATTTTAAAATGTTACATGTTTTTAAGAATATTTAATTTACTTTCATTAATACATTTTAACAATTCCATCCAAACCTTTAAAAATTTGTTTAATTGATAATGGCCAACATTGTTTTTTTGCTATCTCTTATTTACTTTTAACTCTGGATATTAATAGCACAGCAGTAGCCATTGATTTTAATGGAATAATATTGTCATATTATTCAGACCTTGTAGGAAAAAATGTATTTTTAAAAGTTTATATAGCTAATTTTTTGTCTATAGTGCAAGCAAGAAAGCAAAATAATTTTTGTATAATTTTACATTAAATGCCTAGCCCTGGAATGCAATACCTCTCCTGTGTATTTGTTTACAGTCTTTAATATCATTATTAAACACAAAATGATTTCTAATATACATATAACTTTCTAATAATCATGTAATGATTTTGGAATGAGTTCCCAGATATTATTATATTAAAAACGCTTATTTTTATTAATATAGATGTACCTAACTTAAAATAATGATTTTTTAATAAGAAAATCATTTAGTTTAATTGTAGCTTGTATTATTAATGTTATTATAAGTGATGTCCTTAACTGTACAAAAAAAAAAAATTGTATTTAAATTGCTTTCTTCAACTTGATGAAATATTAAATATAAATATATAGCTTTCTCTCTAAATAATTTTTTACTAAATTTGCTTTCTAAAAAATATGCGCTTTAAATGGAAAGCAATTTGTAAAATCTTAATAAGAGGTAACGAGCAATATTATTGGCGAGTACAAGTTTATATTAATGAACTGTAATTAAAGCAAACAATTAATAAATACTTCTAATATGAATCGGAAGGCCCTCTGGAAAGCTGATATAACATAATATTATTTTTTAAACTATTTATAGCTAGCTGGAGGACTGACACCCATGCCACTATCACATTTGCAATAATTTTAAACCTAGTTTACTAATACATACAATTGGTATAGGAACTTTTGCCAACAAATAAACACAAACATATACGCTAGAATATTTCATAGAACTTAATTGGAAAGTTTTGTGCTTTGCTTTAAATGGTGCGCATACACACCTATGTAAACAACTTTGCTTAACTTTAACCTAATATTCTACAACAATTCTGAAGGTAACATTCTTCTTTTCAATCGACAACGTTAGAGATTACTCGTACATGTTTTATCACTTTTATAGCCTTCTTTTTAATATATTTTTTAGCTGTTTAATTATAACTAATATTTAAAAGCGAGAATTAAGTCCTTTTACAATTCCCGTCCTTTTACAGTCGCCATATTCGGTTGCGCTCATGCGGGCAAAACTGAACTAAAGTGCATAAATGTGACAATTTACTGCCTTGTCAAGTAACATTTTTTGTGTTAGACACTTAGAAATAACTATGCCCACAGTTCAAAAAGTTTAAACATTATTTCACATCATTTTTTTTTTTTTTTTGCTTCCTAAAGCTCAGTGTCCTCACACCAACTGGTGATGGACAGTGTTGTCGATCACGAAAGAACACTGTACAGAAGCTGGCAGTGCACCGAGAAAGCTCCGGGCGCCAATTATCATAGACACTGACATACATTAAAATTTTTTTTTCGAAATAAACAATTTTCAAGCCGTAATTTCAAATAATTATGGCCCAGCTCTGGCGTACACTGCATGTTTCTTTTTTTTTTTTTGCTAGGACTAAATTTCGCACTTACTAATTAAACTTTCATATTTTATGATCTTGGTAGCATATATCCTCATTGGTAGAATCAATGCATTAGGAATATGAATAGTTTGAAAAGAAGATATCTATTTCCGGGTGTATCGGTCTCATGCGGGTGCGCATCCCGTATTAAGCCAGACTTGCCAAAAAACATCATGTCTAGATTATTCACAATCGTCTATTAGAAATAGGAATAGGTCTGGTTTTTAGACCGGAAAAGATGAAACTGTTTAAGTTTTATACAAACGGTGCAACAAAATTTCGAGGCAAAATACTTTGTTAGGCCGTTTCCATTTTGCAAGTACATCTATCACTTAGAAAAAAAGGATTAGTAAGATAATTCATTATAACTACTAGGTTTGCATCAGCCATATTTTTGGAATGCAAGTACTATCAACTATCAAATACACCGACGGTACAAAGTGTGCTATTTATTTAGTTTTGCTATATCGAAATTGGTTGGTAGTGGCCATCATTCCGCGCATGCGTAAAGTGGGATGTCTCAAGCTTAGTATGAGATAATATTATTATTGCACTCTTATAGTCTCGCTTCCGTTGTTAGTCTAATAACCCAACGGTTTTTTTTCGGGTAGGGCGTGAAAACGAGTGAGGATCGATGCAATGACTTCTGGCACTGTTTACTATCCTCTTACAGATTTAACCTTGTAAATCATTCGCCGGCTTTTTTGAGCCGATGGACTGATTGAGCAGATACTGTAATTTTGGAATCATAAGAGGCGAGAGTATAAATAAACTTCATATGTGAGCTGGTCTCTATAAGAAAGAACCCATTTTAATTTATCTCTCATCACACTCGTTTTGTAGTTAACCTTGTCCAAAAAAAAAATGAATTACTTAATGGTAATATTAAATAATTCTTGAAATAACTAAAGAAATACTAGAAATACCTGGTTGCCCTAAAGTTTGTCTGGAAAATTCCACAGAACAAGAGTATTTGAGTTCTGGTTGATGTGCATTAACTTCTCTTCCAACTTCTAAAGGTGGAGACATATATGGCGATGCTGGTTCTTCCATTTTTAATGGTCCACTACCAATACAACCCGAATTTAAACTTCCCCCACCTAATATTAATAAGTAAATGATTATAATTTTTTGAATTAACAAAAAAGCTTTCAAATTTTACGGAAACTGCTACATTTTTCACTTACCAGGTGATTGATCCTGGAATATCCTTTTTCCATACATGTGGTGTTTCTTCTGTGGTACACTGGATGGTTGGCCTCGATGTAGGGCACTGGTACTTTCGCCAGATAATGGCCGATTACCACTACTGTATCCGCCATAATCATACCATCGATATTTTCTAAACAAAAGAGAGAAAAAAAATTATTAAAATTCTCCGGAGAATATATAAGACGCCTAATACATCCCTCTAAACACCAAGCAACATAACCTCAATATGCAGAGAGCCAGATACCACTCTTCTTTTCAAAGCCGGAAATATTCTGTTATTTTAACTGCTTCTTACCCAATTATTAAATATTCTGCTATCTTACCCAATTAACTGCTTCATATTAGATATAGAAAATCCTTAGCAATCAATTATGATCGAATGATTTTCTCTGCAGGACCTGGGCCTTAGAAAAGCTCTGCTCCATCCAAGATAAATAAGAAGCGACTAAATAAGGACGCACCACGTGGTGAGCTTCGGGTATCTCGGCTCGTATTTCCCGACTATCAAGTTCACTCCCCATAAGTAGACTCACAAATTTCAGGATTCTACTTTATTGAAATCCTTGCGTAAATCATTTGCAGGTTGAGAACATTCCAACCTTTTGCCAAAGAATGAGAGGTCCCCGATAAAAAATTCCCCTCCATGTCATTCTCTGAGGGAACATTATCCTTTTGACTTTCCATGGAGGGTTGGGATATGTTAAAATATAATTCCTTACTATTTCTTTTTCCTACCTAACAATATTCCATCTTTGGTAGGGTGATGGAAAAAAGGTTCGCCCACCAATAGTTCAATAGTACCGAGATACTAATGACTTGAACTGCATGGACGCCATTAAAAATATAGCTTCAATATAATGTTCTCTATACTGGGATGAGGGGCGGGTGTTGGTGTAGTGGTTATGAGCATGGACTTGTAAGTGGGAGGACCCCAGTTCGAGTCCAGCGTATAACTGCTAAATTTTATATTGTATGAAAAATGTTAATAGTAAAGTAGGTGCTTCCGCCCCCGTACACGATACCTAATTTGGTAGTTGGACGTTAAACCCGCCTGAAAAAATAGGCATTACTTTACTTTACTTTACTATACTGGGATGATTTAATGTTATAAAGGGTTACCAAATTTACTCTTAAATTACTCTTGGAAGGGTCTTTATTCTGCATATTATTCATCTTGAACCATGGAAAAAAAGAACTAAGGAGGAATACACCCTCGGTTTCAGGGCTTTGCCCATACTTTTCCACAATAAACATTTTTCAGAAGACCACTAAGTGGATTAATTTTCCATGTTTGACCAGGGATTTTGAAATCAAAGATATCTTTGACAGATCAAATTCCAGATCTCTTCTTTTCTTTTCTAATTCCGTGCTCATTCCTTCCTGAAGATTCCACGAACTTCGCACTAAGAGTTCCGTATTGAATTCCCTAAAAGTATGTAGGCATTAAGATTACCCTTTATCAAATAGAGAGCGCGTGGTTGGAGAGAGGAAGATAAGGAAAGTATCTTCAAAATTCTGCTCTGCACATTTGTTGTCATCTTGACATCGGTTGCAGCTGTTAGACTTATATCTTATTTCTATTTCTTTTCCCTAGCCGATGCTATTTGCATCTATGAGGAAAAGGGCTCTGAAGTTAAGATTGGTCTAAATAATAGGCCTATCTCTTTTCCACCACTCTCCACCTATTTCATTTCAGGCTAAGTGCATCTTTTCTCAGTCTGAGCAGTACCACTCGATCATATTAGATCTATTGAATGATTGGTTTGTATTTGAGTTACTGAATGCTAATAAACTTTTTTTTAACTCTCCCCTCTGTATCTCTTTTAAGTTTTCCTAACACTTGGACTGCCTAGGCTCGGCAAATGAAGAAAAGATTGAACCAATGATAAGCTAGGAACTCCATCTTATTGTAAGTATGTCCGTCGAACTCACCCAAATTCTATAAATCAATGCATTACCAGCATCAGAGAAACAGGATGTTCAGATGGTGTAGAGAGGGGCCTGAGTGGTGATGACGTGGTAAAATAGGAAACCAGGCTTGGGAGTGGGAACGGAATCCCTCTGAAGAACGCCCATTGGAACTTTAAACTTTATGACCGTAAAGGGGCCGGACACGTGCTACAGTTTCATTTTTTTTTTTTTAACATTTTGAATTTAATTATTTTGATTGCCTCAAATGAATCTATGGACATTATTACACACACACACACACAAAAAAAGCAAAAATACTTACGTAAAAGCGGAAGTATAATCAGATGGATGATAATGATCAGCTGAAGTATGTCCAGAATCTGAATTAGTCTCCTCCATCCAATCAGCATCCGATGTTAGCGATGGTACTCTTTCAGAATCCATAGAAC
Organism: Triatoma infestans; assembly: GCA_011037195.1. Classification (NCBI taxonomy): domain Eukaryota; kingdom Metazoa; phylum Arthropoda; class Insecta; order Hemiptera; family Reduviidae; genus Triatoma; species Triatoma infestans. The sequence goes on from JAAEAF010003023.1 coordinate 78,775, forward strand.
TGACTGCACTGTCTGAATCCGCTCCACCACTTCCTCCACCACCGCCTCCAGCTACTGTTCCACCATTATTGCTACCTTCTAGCATCCTCATTGTGTACATTCCTAGGCACAACAATTATTTTTTTTTTTTTACACTGTTATCATAATCTCGTAATCATGTTATAGAAATTTTTCAATTTTGCAATTGTTTTCAATTTTTTTTGGTACCTTACAAAAATTCGGATCTTTTCTTTCATATTCTCTGAATTATTTAAATTACCTCATTTTTTTTTTTTAATTCATTTATATAAAAAGGACTTTTTTTTTTTATAAACAAGTTTGCCTTTATTAATGTTTTCACACAAAATACCCGTGTTGAGGTCCTCTGAGTGCGGAAAATGTGGTTATAGAAGAAAATCGGTCAAACCGGAAGTATCACTTTACTGAATGGTTTTTCAACTTAATTTTTTTTTTTTTTGAGATTTTACCGAAAACAGTTTCAAAGATTTTCTTTTTATACTTAGCATATCAACTACATAATATAAAGACTATAACTTTTATCTGAAACATTTCTCCGCCTGAATTTCATTTAAGGAGCATTTTGGGTGGTGGGGGTGGAGGTTATGCTGTCCTCTAAAGTATAATACAATTCTACCATTCAAATAATATTAATTAAAACTAAATATTTTGTCAAAATTCTGATAGTCCTATGTTATATTGTCAATATCATTTTGAAATAATAAACTATCACTGTGAGAGCTCATAATGTTTAAACAAGTTTAAAAAAACCATCAGTTAAACATCAAATAAGAGGATTACTTTACACTAAGGATAGCTAACGCTTTCGCCTTTGAAGCGGCCTGGGTTCGACTCCCCCGTATGGTGACTCCATTAAGTAGGCGATTATAAGCGATTACAAAAATTTGGAGCATTCTAGTGAAGAATATGAAATCGAATATATCTCTCAGATGATACAGAGACTGTAAATAAGAGTGGACGGGGATAAAATGAGGCCTTACTTTCTATTGGAAGGGCTTTTGCTAGAATAAGGGAAGATTGTCTTTAAAACCAAAGTAAAATAAAAATTCATGTTTTTTCACATATGATTATAAAAATAATAATAATACTCTCTCTTTTTAATGCTGTATTATTAAAAAGGACTGTGATTTTGACACATTTTCCAAAAATTTGAATTTTCACCGCTAAACATCATGTTGTGTAAGTGGCGTGCGCGCTTATATATAGGGGATCTCATTCGAAAGATTCTTACAAAATTTGGCAACCGAAAAAACCTACCAATAATTTTTTTATTTATTTATTTATTTATTTTTTTTTGGAGCTACAGCGTTAAGGTAACTTCAATTTTATACATGTTTCTACCATCTAAATTACGATCAATTAAATGCATGCTAGAAATTCATACTTTGAAGAAAAATCGGTTAACCAGAGGCGTAATTTTTATCGAATATGTGGTTTTTAAAATGTAATTAAATTTTATTAAAAATAATAAATTTAAAAAATAAAAAAAAAAAAATAGAATCCATACCTTCCTACAAAAAAAGGCAGCATATTATAGGTGATAAGAATAAGGTATCCGAAAAATGTATGTTTTTTTTTACACTACACGATAATAAAAATAAATGAAAATAATTTAATATTATTAAAACTATTATTTGATATTTAATATATAATTGTATAGTATACAAATCGAACAGACACAGCTTCATAATGACTTTTTATTAATAGAGTATGTTACAGTTGCGGGGATAGTTTGATAAATTAGCTGACTGAGAAATGTGCTGATACTATCAGAAAAACTATGAGTTTTATCTAATAGCAATAAAAAAAAAATAATAATAAATAAAATAAAAAAAATAAATAGACAACTCTAGATGGAGCAGTATAGAAAGGAAAATGTAATATACTCCTATACATATATATATATAAAACACACAAATAATGCACACACTGTTGTGAAGATCGCGGCGGTTACTAATTAAATAAAACAAAAAAAAAAAAGACAAGAATTTATTACATGTACTCATAAAAGACAAAACGCAATATCAATAAAAATGGAGTAAAAACACATACACTCATACCTACATACACAGAGATAGAGTTACAGATAAACACAGACAGACATACACACAAACACACGCTTTCAGTGGGAAAGAGAGAGAGAGAGAGAGAGAGAGAGTGAGAGACAGATATATTAAATATAGTGGAGGGGAGAAGGCCAAAGCAACAAACTGTTTTATAAATACAAAATATATGTTCGTAAATTATAAAATTGACAATTATCACAAGTCAAAAGATCAAAAAATTATTATTATTATCTACACTTCAATTACATCACGAGATTTTTTTTAAATGCACATACGATTTGACCAAGGTAAGATAAGAGTACAAATACATAAAAAAAAAAAAATATCCATTACCATTGAGCCCCCAAATGTTCAAGTATCTTGTGAAGTGTTATCAAAACTGTAATTCATTAAAATGTCACGACTTATAATACAAAGTATAAATGCACTTTATAAATTTTACATTAATTACTTTGTTTATATAATTTATGATCAACGTTTTATTTTGGTTAATCCTTTATTCAAAACCTAAACGTCTTTCTGCTACCAAAATGCTCTGGTGGCATTTCTGAAGAAAAAAAGATTGTGATTTGCGATCTTCTGAGAGGTTAATTATTGGGAAAGAAGAACTAAACGGCAACCGAAGAAGTTTGAGTGGTGGAAAGAGAAGAGCAGCATTTTGGTTTATTCGTTTCAAAAGTGAATCAGGACATCCCCCCCAGCCTTCCAAGATGAGCCAAGATCCCTTCGTTTGTCGATGATGAGCAGGATTTACTGTACTCGAGGATTATCTACTGTAAATAGGAGCTTCAAAGGTGACACGTCATCTCAGATCAGATTAGCTTCTTCTTTCTCTGGCACAACAGCCCTAAAAGATTTTCTACAAACTTCTGCCAGAGTCCCTTGCCTATGATTGTTCCCTACGATTAGGATACGAGGTATTTTTCACCTCAAAATAAAAAAAACTGGTACAGTCACCAATTTTAAAATACAAAAAGTTGTATGAAAATAGTAGAAAACGCCAGGTTTGTATATTGAAAAAAAATAAGGTTCAATTAAGTTTATTTTTTTTATATTTATCTTTAAATAAAATTATATGATGCAATGAAATACTTTTATAACAACCTAGTATTAAAGTGTAGAAATGTTTATTTACCAAAGGCGCGTTCTCACGAGTCAAGTTTAATTGACAGATTTTAGTTGATCAACAGAAGTTGAATGAAAAACCTAGTGAGAACCTTTTCTTTCAATAAAGTTGATCAACTTTTTAGTAGATCAACAAAAGTTTGATCGAGTCAAACTCTATCGTTCAAGCATGATGCATCTTTCAGTTGAAGCCGCCATCTTTCAAGTATTGACAAGTGTGAACCTTCGGATCGCCCATTGGCTTCTCAGTTTGCTTTCAACTCATAGAGTGCTCCGTGTCGTGATTAAAACGGCTTGATCGATTTCCGTTGACACGTATATGAACCAAAACTGATTCAAGTCGCATTCAACTTTTGCTGATCAACTAAAAATCGGACAACTAAACTTGACTCGTGAGAACGCGCCTTAAGTAATCTTTTTTAACCGATGATTTTAACCAACAATTTTGCTACCGATTTCTTTGTAGTGCATTCTTGACGAGTTTTCTTCAACTGGGAACAAGCGGATTGCTTGCGGGATTCGAAGCCACGAGTTTCATGACGGAGCCACATTCAGCTTTGCTAGGCTTGATTAAGAGAGCGGCGTTGAAGAATGTGCTATACTCTTAGTGGATCCACAATAGACCTGGAATGGAATGAGGATCGCCCTCCTCATTTTTCAATCTAATCTAATCTAAGACTACTTCAAATGGTTCCAGTCGACACTAGTTCTAGTTCGACTTTGTCAAAGCATACTTGTCGATGGGCAAATGCCCTAAGTCGATCTGATAATTTCGTAACGAACAAAGTTAATGGTTATCCAGCATTTCACACCTAATCTAATTATTAGTAACGCTTTGCGGGGCCGGGGCACATGACTGGAGATAACCTGTTCGAGTGCGATGCATTTGCTGATTTAAATATTTAAACTACTGACGAGCTTTCAGAAGAGCAAAATATATAGGGCTGCTAGTCGTCGAATGGAGGAATGCCAACTATGACTCAGGAAATTTGAAAAAAAAAAAATTATTTCTCTTATTTCAGGTAAGAGAAACTATTGCGATCGTGTCAAAAATGTTCGAAGTTTCAATGGAAATCTTAATTTATTTGATATGCCTGAATATTTAGCGACTGTTCTATGAGTGTGTATAACAAAATATATCAAATACGAAAAGTCATAGGAACTTAAAACTTGATATTCTATTTCGCCATCGTATCAGACACGAAGATTTGGATCAAATTTCATAAACCGGAAGTGTTACTTTACTGATAATTTTTTTTTTTTTTTTTCAGTTTTCGCGATTTTCTTTGTATCTGATGTCGTCTCACTTTATATGAGTTTTCTAGGAAATTAATTAATGGAAAACAGGTTTGGATTTGGTGCAACGTTTCTGCTTTTATTTGCGACATTTTCCAAGGAAAAAGGATACTGTGACTTAAATTTCAAATGATATTGGGGTTTGTTCAAATGGCACTTTCTTCTGGACCTGCAATGTAATCATTTTATGTGCTACATGCCTTGAATAGATGTACATCCCCCCCCCCCCATCTCTATAATTATATTAGGGCAACTAAGTACAAGTTTAAGTTTATAGAAAATTTTTTAAAAATCAATTACTATTTTTTTTCTCAGAAAAATACATTACTGTAACTTTTCTCAAATTAACGAAAAAGAGAGAATTACAAAGTAAATATATTAATAATTTAGTACTGAATTATTATTTTTTCTTAATACTATAAGTAAACATAGGAGAATGATAACAAAGTAAAACAAGCTCAAGGTTTGGAAGAGATAATTTTGTTTGAAATGTTAATATTGCTAATATATATTTTTATTATTTTCCTACAATCAACAGACAAATTAAACACAACAACACTTTGATCCCTTGAACTAACAACGTCAAATACCTCGGAATAACTCTCGACAACAAATTGAACTTCCACGACCCACGTGCAGGATAAAGTGAATTCTGGAAAAATGACTATAAACAAACGACATCAAAAATGACCACACGAAACCAACTCCTATTGCACAAAGTCGTCATCAGATCGATGTTACTTTACGCTTCCTCCGCCAGGAAGCCTGGACTAGTACAGTAACATAAAAAAAAAATTCAGATAACCCAGAACAAATTCCTAAAACTTACGACTGACTCACCATGACACACCAAAATTGACCCTACTTCATGTAAAATCTTCAGTAACTCCAGTTTATTCCTTCATATAAAAATGTCTTCTGAAACTCTCCACTCTAGTCTGTCATTCCACTCTGGCGCGAAATAGCCTCCTACGATCCCTTCTATACAACAATACATACAGGTGTCATGGTATCCCACACATCAAATTAGTTCCCTGCTATCCGCTAGGGTTGGGGATGAAGCACCGTCTTGCTTCCCCTCCCACAGGTGTCTAAATTGAAGGAAAAAAAAGGACAGTGGACCATCTTCAAAGCGAGGACACTTTCCGTGCTACCACCAACAACAAACATCCAGTCTACACACCAGACACTTGCCTATCTCTCAGTCTCTCATATTAGTTTCTCTCCCCGCCTCTCTTAATCTCTTAATTAAGTCAAGTCCTTAGAATCATAACTGTATATATATATTAATTATAGTGCAGTAGCAATATCATTTAGTTATTAATTTTAACTCTAGTTGGATAGACTATGCATTCTCTCTTTTTCGTTAAGTTTCAGGGGTTTAAAATTAATAACTAAATCCCTAACCCTTGGTTGGCTTCGTTTCAAGATACAACTTTGGCGTTCCTAGCGGATAGCAGGAAACTTTGACGTGTGATATGCCATCACACAGGCACAAAAGACTGAAACACATATCCTCTCTTAATATTTTTCCTAAAGCTGCAGGTTTTTCCCTTTTTCCCTGCATATTGTTCCTCGCCTTATCCCAAAAATCAATATATAAACAGAGTAGGAAGGTTATAATGTAATGTAAATTGGCACTTCTACATATTATATTGTACATATGTATATTTGTAATAAAGCTTTATACAGATCACAGATACATTATTTTCCTCGTGATTAGAATAGAAATATGAAGATATTAAACTAGACATTTGATTGTGTCTGTTAATTGTGATTTTTATAAGTGGTACGTTATTGTTGTTATCATCAATAATTTTGAGGTTTTGCAAAGATAACTTCATATTTCATTCAAGTGATTATCACAGCTCCGCTGAAAGTTCTGCCTGCCCATGCCCGCTGCCGCCAAAACTCTAGAGTGGTATTGACTTCTCAAGTAACGATCTTTAGTAATCTCGATCCTAAGGGCCAGCTAAACGAGCTGGCTCTATCCTTTCCTACATGACCAGCTTTCCCCTTAGACTTATCAAGCTTAATATAATGGGGTGTCAAGGAGCGATCAAAAAGAGATGGTAGAAATGAAAAAAAAGGAAACTATTTAAGTAGAGGTGATGGACTCTGCCTGAGCAGAACATGGCTGCCCCTGCTCAGAGAAAGGAACGAAAAAGGAAAAGAAAAAATACTTAACGGTTTTCCAGATCAAAACAAGGCTGCAACTTTGGCACCAAGGAAGTGGGAGGGATGACTTAGACCTCGTCATGTAAAAGACAATCACAGGAATGAGAATGAAAATTAAGCCCTGCCCACTATGTACTGCCATTAACAAAATGGAGGGAGAAATTAGCCCCGCTCCATCACTAATGGTTCTCTGCAGTCTTGTCACTTGGCAGTGTACGTTTAGCAATCGAGTCAATATTACTCTGATGAAACTTATTGCATGCAATATTGACAAAAAGTCGGTTTATAACATACCTGAAAGATCAAATAGATTTAAGTCTAAATCCTCCAATTTGCAGGAATTTTAATTTTAATCTGCTCATGTTTTTTTTCTCCAGTTTTTCACGATTTTTTTGAAAAAAAAAAAACAACAAAAACAACGATTTTCTTTACAACATAATGTATTCTTTTAATCTGAAACATTTCAGCCTAAATATTTTTTGAAAAATGATTTTTGTAGGTTCTGCCCAATTATGAGCTTCACTATAAACAGGTATTTCATTATACGTTACGACTGTACCACTTAATAGCACGATGAATAAGGAAAATTCAATGACTCGTAAAAATGCTAATTTCCGTTAACCGGAAGTGCGAATTTTAATTTTTCACAATTCGAAAACAGCTTCAACGTTTACTTTAGATATATATGTATATAGGCCTATAACTTTTATTTGTAAAGTATCACTTATAGATTGCCCTAAAAGAACTGCATCATTCTAATTAAGACGTAATTTCAGCAAAATATATGGGTCCATAGCTTTATAGTAATAAGGATTGTAATGAGAAAAAGTCTTGCTTCAGATTATTCCTAAGTAAAAAGAGCAAGTATTGCGATCGTGTCAAATTTTCAAAATTTGAATTTTCACCGGAAATACAAGATTTTGAGGTCCCCTGAATATGAAAAAATTGTTTTTAGCGTAAGGTCTGTTATTTGTGGGTTTCAGTTTTAACAGAATACTTCAATAATAAAAAAAAATCCCAGAAAGATGAAATTTGGTTTTCTATTTAGGTACACTACCGCCGCGCATATGACACGAAGATTTCAAGTAAAATCCATCAACCGGAAGTCCGAATTTACTGAATTTTTTTTCTCCAGTTTTTCGTGATTTTCTCGAAAATGGTTCTTCTCGAACGATTTTCTTTAGACTTCGTATACTATCTATTATACATTAAGTCTCTATCTATCATTTTGATTTGAAACGTTTTCACAGGAAATTTGATTTTTTTTTAAGGGTTGAGGTGAGGAGGCTGAGGAGCCACAGGAATCTTATTACTGGCCAAATACTCATTAATAGAAATCACTCTTGTAAAAGATTTTTCGGTACCATTTTTGCACAAATTTTTCTCATCCCCAATTCATTCGTCAAAATTTGATGAACGGTTGTGTGAGTCAAATTCAACTCTTCGCCGATCATTCGGACTGTCAAACGACGATCTGAACGCACGAGATCGCAGATTCTGCCAACATTTTCGTCGGTTCTTGAAGTTGAAGGCCTTCCGCTGCGAGGCTCGTCTTCAATTGATTCCCTTCCTTCTGCAAACAACTTAAACCACCTAAAAACTTGTGCTCTCGACAAAACATTGCCTGGTACAGTTTTTCAAACGTTTCCATTGCACTGTGCCCAAGTCTGAAGCAAAACCTGATAGCACAACGTTGCTCGTAATTGATGTCACTCATTTTTAAAACGCACTGAAAAAAACCTTGCTCACAAAAAAAAGTCACTACGGACAGTGCAACAACTCTAGCATTTTCATATTTGCACTGGACGTGTATCAGATGTTTACTTGCCCTACCACGCATGCGCCGCGTCACCAGTGTTGCCAGATCGAACACTAGAAAATCAGTCTCATTACTTAAATTTACACACCTCGTATATGGTTTTACCACCTACATAAGATTAATACACATTAGAAGTGTAAAAGGATCCAAAGTGAGGGATCCATAACAGAGAGAGAGAGACAAAAATGACAGGACCACTCTCTCGGACTAGAGTGGGAGAAACTGCTTAAATACAGCGACGGGATATATATATAGCAGAGTCAGGGGCGGGTGTTGGTGTAGTGGTTGGCATGGACTTGTAAGTGGGAGGACCCCAGTTCGTGTCCAGCGTATAACTGCTAAATTTTATATTTATTTAAAAAATGTTAATAGTAAAAGTAGGTGCTTCCGCCCCCGTCCACGACACCTAATTTGGTAGTTGGACGTTAAGCCCGCCTGAAAAAATAGGCATTACTTTACTTTTTTACTTTTTTATATAGCAGAGTTCACTCGGCAGTTACAACGTGTCATCTACCTTACTCTTTACCTCTCTACCATTCTCTGTCATTTTAGTGTAAAGTCAAGGCAGTCAGTGTCACTTTTTCATTATACATTGTTCAGCCATATCTAGTTTATTAATCAAAACCAAACCATCCTTTCTTTCCTTCATCATACCCATTATATAAGCATTAATGGAATTCCAAAATTTGAATAAAACCGTGTTACCGGAAATACAATTTTTGTAGAATAGCATTTCTGAGTTTTTTTTTTTGAATTTTCTCGAAAACAAATACAATGATTTTCTTTAAACTTGGAATGAATGATGCTGCATAGATAGAAACGTATAACTTTTAATTGAATCATTTTTCTGAAAAAAAAAAAACAAATTGATTTTAGAGAGATATTGGGGATATCTTGTCAATTAGTTTAAATTTAAATTTGCACTAGCTTTTTTGGTTTTAACAAATATTTTATAACTTAATTAAAAATAAGAGAAAGTTGTGTGACTGTTTCACACCAGATTTTTTTTTCATTACAGAACCTTTCTCCCGTAATACTTATTTTATTTCAATAACCTTCAACTATATCTAGGTCAAACATTCCCCCCCCCCCTTTCTTCTTATAACTGATATTATAAACTTGAAGGTTTATATTATAAATTCTTTATACAAACAATTTACCATCGTTACTTAATCTACATATGAATATAGAATATAAAAAAAGGGATTTTAGTACGTATCATTAAGAAACAGGTGTGTAGGCGGTGTTTATATATGTTTTTATATTTTCTTAATTATATGAATGAAAAAAGATTTATAAATATTTCTTTATTTTTATTAATGCCTTTTATATTTTAAACAACACTTTTCAACACCTGTTCCCCATTGCAGGCAAAGATAAAAATTGTATTACATTATAAATAAATAAGATGAGAGAGGCAATGGCTGAATGAATGAATGAATCGTGAGATAGCCTGCTGACTCCAGTTTGTCTGCCTGTCATATTGGGCTTGGAATTTATATTCCATGTCGTGTAAATTGAATTATATTACAGTCTGTCAGAGCAAAAAAAAAATATTGTGTGTTTCATTTTGTTAGGTACTTTTTCTACTAATCAAACTATCTAGGAGGCCTATGGCTCTCAGAATCTCCAATTTTACTATTGGTATCACAATTGTACGAAATTGAGTTTTCACCGGAAGTAAAGTTCTTGAGATTTCGTGAATAGAAAAAAAAAAAATGTTCTTAGCAAATAGCCTGTATTTATGTATGTGTGTATAAACAAAATAACTCAAAAAAAAGAGAAATAAATGGTGTGGAAGACTCACACGACATTTCTCTTACTGGGAAATAGTATATTTTCTTCACACTTACAATTCTTATTAGTGTTCAAAATCGTCGGCATTTTTATGGAGAAAATCACACAAAGAAACTGAAAAACCTATTCAGTAAAGTCGCACTTCCGCTCAACCGATTTTCTTCAAACTCGGGATATTGGCCACTTATATAATTCTAATTAATACTATTTAGATGATAGAATTATGTAATAAACTGAAATAGCACTTTAGATGAAAACCTAACCCCACCTCTCCTCCAGAAGTGGCCTTAAATGAATTTTCCTGGAGAAATGTTTCAAATAAACGTTATAGATCTTTGGATGTGTAGTTTATATATCAAGTTTAAAGAAAATAGTCGTAGCCATTTTTGAAAAAAAAAAACGCAAAAAAGTAAAGTGGGACTTCCGGTTGAGGAATTTTGACAGATGACCCCACTGTCAGATGATATGTATACGGAATATCAAGTTTCAACTTTCTACGGTTTTACGTTTTTGAGCTATGCTGTTCTCATACACACACAGAGAGAAAATCGCAAAAACTGAAAAAAAAAGAAACAGTAAACTGATACTTCCGGTTATGGAGGCGCACTTCCGGTCAACCGGTTTTCTCCAAATTGGGAATTTTCGCCAGTTATATAATTCTAATTAATATTATCTAGTTGACAGAATTGTAAATCACATTGTTGAATTAAAATAGCACTTTAGATGAAAATCATAATCCCATCCTTACCCTAAAAAAGTCCCCCTTAAATGAACTATTCTGAAGAAATGTTTCAAATAAAAGTTGTAGCTTTGAGTATGTGTAATTGATATATAAAGTTTAAAAAAAAAAAATTGGTTAGAGCCGTTGTCGAAAAATCACGAAAAACTAGAAAAATCCGGTTAATGGATTTTACCGGAAATCTTCGTGTCTCTGGTGCGGTGGTAGTAGCTAAACGGAATATATCACGTTTGAGCTTTCTGCTATTTTTCGTTTTTGAGCTATTCTGTTCAGATACAGATAAATACTCACACACATACCTACAGACCATTTTCTAAAAACCATTTTCTTCTTGACCCAGGAAACCTCAAAACAGTATTTCCGGTGAAAAGTCAATTCGAAAATCTCACCATCGCAATACTTCCTCTTACTATTATTAGTAAGAGAAGCTAAAAGTGATAAGTCGCAGAAATTTCAAACATGATGATCCGTCTAGGTACTATCATCACAGCATCTTCTCACACGAATATTTCGGGCAAAATCCATCAACTTTTAGCGACTCTGTCTGAATAGTTGTTTTCAATTTTTCCTTTTCATATGCGGCTGTGGTGTGGTGGCGTCGCGTTGAGATAAGATTCGCTAGACTACTGCTTGAGGATATTCAACGCTTGGCTTGTCTGGCGGTGACCGGTGCGATACGGACCACGCCCTCAGCTACAATGGAAACTTTATTAGGAATTCCACCGCTCTTTGTAGAGGTGAACTATGGCAATGAAAGCCTGTTATAGAATTAAATAGGCAGGTTTTTGGCAGGATAAGCGATATGGTCACTCTACCATTCATCGCGAGATGCTTTTGAAGGTTCCTGTTACAGGTTTTCATTCTGATAGAATATTGAAGACTTTTGTTTTCGGGCATTCTTACAGTGTCAGGTTATCCTCTAAGGAAGATTGGTAAAGATTGGGTCCGTCTGGCGTGATACCTGATAATTACATCCAGTGTTACACGGACGGTTCCAGAATGGATGGTAGGTCTGGAGCTGCGGTGTATTTTGAGAGCGGAGATCATTTGGCAGTATCTTTTGGTGAATGGACCACGGTCTTCCAGACTGAGGTTTATGCTATTCTTTGTTGTGTCTTGGTTGAGAGGGTACGTAACACTAACTTAAAAGATGTTTGTATCTGTTCGGACAGCCAGGCTGCGCTGAAGGCGCTGAATTCATGTGTCTTCGCTTCCAGGTTGGTGTTAGAATGTTCTAAAAGACTGGAAGAGCTTTCTTCTCCGAAGGATGTGCTTCTAGTCTGGGTGCCAGGTCACATGGGAACTTTTGGGAATGAGGAGGTGGATAGGTTTGCCAACTTAGGAGCCTCTCTCACTTCATTGGCCGAGCCTGAGAGTTAGTGTGTATCTTCGGCACATGCGTCAGGTTTCTCAGACATGGACAGCGTCAAGCATTCATCCTTATGGAGAAGCCTCAGTTCGGTTTTCGGCAGTCAAAAATGCTCATCGGGGCGTCGGCAAGGCTATAGTGAGACGTGCTGTGTTTTTCACGGAGCGATTCAGGATCTGGTTGGATCTCTTGCTGGACATTGTGGTTTAAGAAGACATCTCTGCATAATGAGGCTCATGCCGGATTCATTTTGTAGAGTCTATGAGACAGAGGAGGAAACACCCATCCATCTTATGACTGTTTGCCTGGGTTGTGAGGAAATTATGTTAAGGCGCTTTGGTCGGAATAGGATGTCTGTGGAAGAGCTTAGGCTATTTCCGCTTAAGGTTATTGTCCGATTTATTCGGATTGCGATGAATCTTAGATGGATTAGATCCGGGACTGGATTTTTGTTCTAGACCCGGTTTGTTGTTGTTTTTCTTGGGGTAGCTATATGGGCCCAGTGAGGCTTTGGATAACGTAGGGTTTGGTCCCTCCCCATAGACAAATTATAATAATAATAATGTTTCCAGTTTTATGTTTTTTTTTGTTTTTTTTTTTTAATTTCATATACCTACATATATAAATATCTATTCCTTTTATTTGTAACATTTTCCTGGGAAAACTGATTTTTTGGCGGGTTCTCGAGGAACATTAACGTAAAGCCCTTCCTCTAAAATAATACTTCAATTCAATACATGGTTCTCATTTAAATCCTAAATTAGAAAAAAAAAAAAAAAAATTGGGCTTACCGGAAGTGCAACTTTACAGAATAGGTGTTTTGAGTTTTTTGGAATTATCTCGAAAATTGCCAGAACGATTTTCTTTGAACTTGGGAATGCTAACGACGCAGATTTAAAATTATCAGTTTTTTTTTATAATAATTTTTCGGGAAAATCGAATTGTTCGTGGTTCTGGGGCAACAGTTGTTAAGTTTTCCTACAAACTACCACTTCAGTACAATTTATTGTAACCCCCCCACCCCCCGAATACACACACCGAGGATATATCTTGGCAACTTAGTTGTAACATCTAAAGGCTTAGCTGTCAAGCTCCGCCCATTGCCAATACTTACTAGTAGCTGTGACGTCATTTAACTCCGCCCACTGATTTCCTATTGCAGTTCACTATTACTAATACGATCCTTCTACCTACATACTTCCGGTTAAAGAATTTTGATGGGAACCTTCCTACTGGGGTAATGGCCCTGCCCAGTTCGGTAACTCAATCTGGTATATGGACGGCTCCAAAACTCTGACTGGAGTCTGTGGAGGTAGGCTAAAAGTCAAAAATTTAAGGTCAGCCTAGGAAAGTAAGCCACAGACTTCTAAGCTATGGTGGGGGAGCTACAGCTCTATGCTAAGGAGATTTTATGGCAAGGATTAGTTTTGAAGCCTTGTTTCTTCACACTATTTAGTCTCATGAATGATTCGATCTTTCCTAAACACCCTAATTAAAGGGTGTATTCGGAACAACTTTCACTCGCTTGGGTGTGCCGGGACTTGTAAGATTTCTGGGTAATGCAAAAAGGCAGATGCGCTACCAAGCGAGAGCTTGTAGGACTTTTTCTAATTCCCGAACTCATATGCGCCCATAGCCCTGAAGTCTAATTCAAACATCCATTGAAATGATCGTGTGATGAGGATGGTTGATGGTGAAGTGATAAATGGTGGGAATGCTGCGAATGAGAACACAGGAACTGGCATTAAACTCACGATTTATAGTTGAACGATTTTATTGAGTAAAGAAAGAAGAGCTAATGAGGATAGCATAGTGGAACCGTGTGAAGATTTAGCGTGATGGTGTAGCGTTGATGGAGCGAATGGCTTGAAGAGTCTATGGTGACTACTAAGAACTCTTGTTTGTTCTAAAGGTAGTGAGCTAGTGTGGAGTAGTTTGGTGAACCTTTCAAGATTAAAGCTGATACAGCGACTGGTGTTTACTTTCTAGTGACTGATTCGTATACTTCAACATTCTTTAATGATTGATTCGTACTCTTTACACGTAAAGTTGGGGGACTGATTCTTAAGTCCCTTAGATGGTCGGCTTTTTTCAGTTTCTCTTACAGTTTCTAGGTGAGAGATTGGCTTTGTTTGGTCCATTCGATAATACAATGTTGTGGGCATGTTAGAGGGCAGTGATATGCCTATGTAGTTAAAGCACTTAAACAATTAACTCTCTTCATACTTAATATATCATGGCAGTATGCCCTATATTTGCCCTTATAGGGTCAAGTACTTCCGAACGAGGACTTTAATAGAAATATTTATCAACCTATCCCTTTTGGTACTTAATGGAAATATCTATTTTTTAAATTCCTATGATTTTTTTTTTTTTTTTTGGTTGTGCTGTTTACATACGTAAATACTTTATAATATAAAGTATTTTCTAAAACCAAATGTTTTCAGATTCATGGTATGTATCTCATCAAAATAATGTACTTTAATAGAAATTAAATATCTAAAATCTAACACAAATTAATAGTTGCTCTTCTAATAAGTAAGAAAAACTAATTTAATTCTCACAAACTACGAATATTTTACTGTATTTCAAAGATCTATCTATTTCTTTGAGAGTAACGAAGTCTAAACAAATATTTAAAAAAAAAAAAGTTTCGTAAATAAAAAAAAAAATATTTACATAACAAACATAAAATGACAATAAAAAATAAAATAAAACAAAAATTACAAGGTTGTGTGAAATCAGCTATTTCCCCTTACAAAGAAAGTGAGAAACAAAGCAAAATGATAAGAAATACCAAAACAAGTGTTCATTGTTTACTATATTTTTATACTAATATTTATATAAGTATTCATCTGAATTTAAATTCTAAATTAATTTATGAATTAAGTAAAATTGAAATTTATAAATTAGTCAGTATTATATGTTGCCATTACTAAATGGAACAGCCCTGGCAACTTAGTTGGGAAACCAGTGGGCGGAGTTACAGCTACTAGAAAGCTTTGGCAGGGGTGGAGCTTAACAACTAAGTTTAGGTGTCACAACTAAGTTGCCGAGCTATACCCTTGTGTATTCGAGGAAAATGTTATTTTGTAATTATATAGATAGGTAGATAGATAATAGCTTTATTTTACAACAGAATATTCTAGAAAATATATCAAAAATTAACACAATCTTATTCTTACTTTTTGCTAATAATAATAATAAAAACAAAATTGAACTTAGATAAGCTAATTCTGGCATGGTGATACCGTCTGCCATGAGTTCATTTAACTCTTTAATCATTTTACTCTTTTACTCATTAATCCCGTTAGAGTTCGATACCTGCAAATTTTGTTAGTTTAATTTTTATTTTTAACTGTATCAATAATTTGTTTACATTTCTGTATTTGTGTGGATTGGTCGCTCACACTTAATAATTAAACTCGTTTATTAAAAAAGCCCTATACTGCCACGCTTCACAATATACTAATGATACAGAAGTTTCCAGTTCTTTCCATTGAGATACTCTATTACTTGATCTGTACTTAAAGTCCTCGTTCGGAAGTACTTGACCCTATAAGGGGCAAATATAGAGCATACTGCCATTATATATTAAGTACGAAGAGAGTTAATTGTTTAAGTGCTTTAACTACATAAGCAAATAACTGCCCTCTAATACGCCCACAACACTGTATTATCGAATGGACCAAACAAAGCCAATCTCTCACCTAGAAACTGTAAGATAAACTGAAAAAAGCCGACCATCTAAGGGACTTAAGAATCAGTCCTCCAACTTTACGTGTAAAGAGTACGAATCAGTCAATGTTGAAGTGTACGAATCAGTCACTAGAAAGTAAACACCAGTCGCTGTATCAGCTTTAATCTTGAAAGGTTCACCAAACTATTCCACACTAGAATAGAATAGAATTGGGGGGGGGGGGGAGCCTCATTCCACTGCAACCTACAAGTTGAGGTCTATTGTGGATCCCCTTAAGTTACAGAACAGCCCCCAGCTTTGCCCTCCTAATCAATCCTAGCAAAGCTGAGAGCGGCTCCGTCATGAAGCTTTCCAGCTTCGGGATTGCCCGTCCCCAATTGAAGAAACCTAATCCTCGCCAGGCCGGCGCACTCACAAAGGATGTGCGCCGGGGTCTCCTCCTCTACCTTGCAGAATCGGCATACCGCACTATCCGCAAGTTGTAGGTGGTGCATGTGTCTATTCAGCCTACAATGCCCTGTTAGTAGACCCACAGTTAACCTTATATCCCTTCGGGTTTGGCTCAGTAGGTCTTTGGTAAATTTAGGCAAATGTCTTTTAATGAAGAGCTTTGCCTGCCTCTGTCCTGGTGTTCCCTCCCACCAACGCAGACGCTGATCTTCTATCCACCCCTTGATAGAAGTTTGGATGAGGCTCCTGGACAAGCCGCAGAAGGGTTCGGGGCCTATAAAGGTATCCTGCGAGCCCTCCCTCGCTATTCCACACTAGCTCACTACCTTTAGAACAAACAAGAGTTCTTATTAGTCACCATAGACTCTTCAAGCCATTCGCTCCATCAACGCTACACCATCACGCTAACTCTTCACACGGTTCCACTATGCTATCCTCATTAGCTCTTCCTTTCTTTACTCAATAAAATCATTCAACTATAAATCATGAGTAGGATTAATGCCAGTTCCTGTGTTCTCATTTGCAGCATTTCCACCATTTATCACTTCACCATCAACCATCCTCATCACACGATCATTTCAATGGATGTTTGAATTAGACTTCAGGACTATGGGCACATATGAGTTCGGGAACTAGAAAAAGTCTTTCAAGCTCTCGCTTTGGTAGCGCTTCTGCCTTTTTACATTACCCAGAAATCCTGCAAGTCCCGGCACCCAAGCGAGTGCAAGTTGTTCCGAACACACACTTTAATTAGGGTGTTTAGGAAAGATCGAATCATTCATGAGACTAAATAGTGTGAAGAAACAAGGCTTCAAAACTAATCCTTGCCATAAAATCTCCTTAGCATAGAGCTGTAGCTCCACCACCATAGCTTGGAAGTCTGTGGCTAACTTTCCTATGCTGACTTTAATTTTTGACTTTTAGCGTAACTCCAGTCAGAGTTTTGGAGCCGTCCATATACCAGATTCAGTTACCGAACTGGACAGGGCCATTACCCCAGTCCACTTCTATTCGGAATTAAAACATGGAAATTCTTGTCTAATTGAATTGATAGGAATTATCCTACCCATGAAGATACCAAGTAAAAATGGCCGGCTTTAATTTCCCCTATCAACTTCTGCTTGGCTGATTATTGTGTAGTAATTATCCCAACTGAAATTAAACAGCGATTGTATTAAGTTAATAAGAAATAATTGGATTATTAGTAATAAAGAAATTGAGAAATCAATTTATGAGTTACAATCAGAAATCAATTTATTATTGCGAGAATGGAAAGCTTCAAATATTTTAATAGGGTCCATTTTACACAAAGATGGGCTTTCCAGATATAGAAATAAGATATTTTATTTTACTGTAAAAAAATCTAGTGGGGAAACACTCATACGAATTTCTTTCATTGCTGTTAATTATAAAACTGACGAATTTTCTTAAAACTTGATTCACTTGCTATAACATAAATATTGTAGTGGTGGTGGTGCGTGTCGCAAGTAGAAGTTAGAAACAGATCTAGTAATTGATAATTAATAATTAAAAAAGGGAAAAACAAAAATTACTCAGAAATACCGGTCCAAACCTGTTATTAACTAAACTTAATTTTGTCCATATAGAAAATCTAAGTGATGCCATAATATTTGACTTCCTATCCATTTTCAATTTTCGCCCTAATTAGTTATGATACAAATACTCCCATATATTTTTATAATTTATATCATTTATAAATGGATCAATTTTTGATGAAATATTACCAATTAAAATAATAAATTTTATAATTTTAAGATGGAAATTTTTAATTATTCTCTTTCGTCCAAATTCATGCGCGTAAGACTCCCAAGAAGATTACATGACCCTTCTTAGTAAATACATGTTTATTTTAAGATCTGACATAACAAGCAATTGTTAAAATTGATTTGGAATTATCAATGTACGCATGCGCGGCCTATGACATGATTAATTTGAATTTGAACATTGTTGGATCACTCTTTTGTTATTTTTACAACATTAAAATGTTTCTAGGGGGATGAAGTCGGTTGCCTCCTCGTGGTGACCCTGGAGAACATTAGTTTCGTCTATGAGCCAAACAATCGACAATAGGTGCAAGCAGACCGGATCAGAACAACAGATCGACTCAGGAAGTAGGTTTTCTTTTTTTTTGTATAGCAAACACTGAAGCACCAAGGTGAGCATAGACGCCTGAAGGGGGCAGCCCCTCCACTACGCTAGGATGTATGGGCCAATCTCCCATAAACCTGAAGATTTTTGATCGAACATAAGCAAAAGAAGAGAAATACCAGATCAAACACTTGGCTAAGGCATGGCGAGGAAACGGAACTTTAAAGTATGAAACTTGGAATGTGAGGGGCTTATCAGGCAAAGAACTCGAACTGGTTGAGGCAAAGCCTAGAGAAAAGTAAAACCATGGTAGTAAGCAGAACGGAAAAGAGACATGATATAAGGATAAAGACAAAACCACTCGAACAAGTGGGCGTCTATAAGTATTTAAGTGTTTGGATTAGCTCAGATGGCAGGGTTAATTAAATGCAAGGTTTGCAGCATCTGGAAGGTTGTTCCAAGCCATCAACCAAAAATTCATTAGCAAAAAAGAGATTCTCTAAGCAAATGAAGCTAAGGATTTTTTAATTCAATATACCTCCCAACCCTCACATACGAATGTGAATCCTGGGCCCTTAAGAAAAGCTCCAAAGCCGTATATAAGCGGCGGAAATGCGATTCCTCCGGAGAGTGGAAGGTAAGACAAGAAGAGACCGAGTAAGAAACACTACTATTAGAAGTAATCTGGGTTGTGAAGCGATTGTGGAGCGAATTAGACGCATCCAACTAAGATGGTTTGGGCATATTGATGGAGCACGCAAGGCATCCTGAACGCCAGGTGTACTGGTAAGAGACCAAGAGGAAGAGGAAGAAGAAGAATCACCTGGCTAGATAATATTACAGTGTGCCTTGGGGAAACTGGTAGGACAGTATGCAAGGCTAAATCAATGGCCAAAGATTGAGACGTATGGCTCTTTTGCAAATCCTCTACACTGCAAGGTAGAATAGGAAGAGAATAAGTAAGTAAGTAAGTAGAATAGAATAGAAGCGGGGGGGGGAGCCTCATTCCACTGCGACCTACAAATTGAGGTCTATTGTGGATCTCCTTAAGTTACAGAACAGCCCCCAGTTTGCCCTCCTAATCAATCCTAGCAAAGCTGAGAGCTGCTCCGTCATGAAGCTTTCAGCTTCGGGATTGCCCATCCCCAATTGAAGAAACTTAATCCTTGCCAGCCGGCGCACTCACAAAGGATGTGCGCCGGGGTCTCCTCCACTACCTTGCAGAATCGGCATACTGCATTATCCGCAAGCTGTAGGTGGTGCATGTGTCTATTCAGCTTACAATGCCCTGTTAGTAGACCCACAATTAACCTTATATCTCTTCGGGTTTGGCTCAGTAGGTCTTTGGTGAATTTAGGCAAATGTCTTTTAATGAAGAGTTTTGCCTGCCTCTGTCCTGGTGTTCCCTCCCACCAACGCAGACGCTGATCTTCTAACCACCCCCTGTTAGAAGTTTGAATGAGGCTCCTGGACAAGCCGCAGAAGGGTTCGGGGCCTATAAAGGTATCCTGCGAGCCCTCCCTCGCTAGGGCATCCGCCCTCTCATTGCCCAGGAACCCCGCAAAGTAAGTATGTAAAATGTGTCTATAACAACTTAGCCGCTAACTTGACTTCTACATAAATCCGCATTGCGTATTAGTAGGGAAGGGATTAGGTCAATGGTTAACGCACTGAACTCCCACGCGGAGGTCCCGGGTTCGAGTCCAGCTGTGTTGCACTTAGATTTTCTCTTCCTAGGAGCCTCTACAGCTCACTGTTGAAGTAAAAAAAATAAATAAAAAATACAAAGCATAATACGAAACTGGTTTGGGATTTAATTGGAACATCTGATTTTTAATTAGAAATTGGTTTGAATCTTGTTTGTGGAATATATAGTTATTATTGCGCATGCTCAACACAACCAAGTTTCAGCTTTTTTTTTTTTTTATTTGGAACAAACGTTAATATCATAATTAAAATAATTGTCCCAGAAATTAAACATTACACTATGCTTTGAGTAGGAGATAGACTAATTTAAAGCAACCCATCCACGAGAGCCCACCTAAAAAAGGATATTGGTCTAGAAATTTTTGGATGACCTAACGGCATCTCCACATAGAGGGAGTCACTGGTAAAAGTAAAATAAATTAATTAATATGTTATTAAATTGATTGAAAAAAAAGAAGAAGTGATACATGAATAAAATTCGTGTTTCAATTATTAAGCACTCTCCTAAGGTTTGTTGTTATAAACTAGATCTTTTTTTTTACTTAATTTTTGTTATATACTTATTTAACGTCCAATATGGGTACATATTTCGTACACCTAGAGAATACATGTTTTAAGGTTCCCTGAGTAGAGGAATAAAATGATTTTAGCGAAACCATAGCATCAAACACGAAGGTTTCGGGCAAAATTCATCAACCAGAAGTACGACTTTACTGTGAATAGTTTTTATTTTTTTTTTTTCAGTATTTCGCGATTTTCTTAAAATGAATTCAACGATTTTCTTTAAACTTCTTATACTATCTACATACATATAAATACCTATCACTTTTATTTGAAACATTAACCCAGAAATATTGATTCTGGGGGAACAGTTATTAGAACTCCCAATTTGGAAAAAAAAAAATCTGGTGTGAAACACTCACACAACTTTCTCTTACTCCAGTTCTCAAAATTATAATCAACAAATTATAAAGTTAGTGTACCAAATTTAAAATGAAATTCGTCGAAAACTGGAAAACACTGTCCAGTAAAACTGTCCGGTTTACTAATTTCCTTGAAACTCGGAATTTGGGTCATATATTAATTTCTAGTTATTTCAATTTGGATGACAGAATTGTATAATCAACTGTGATAGCATTTTAAAGAAAAACATAACCCCCCTCCCCCAAAAGTCCCCTTAAATGAATTTATCAGGGGAAAAGTTTCAAATAAAAGTTGTAGCTCTTTATATGTATAGTTAACAACGCTGGTTTAAAGAAAATCGTTGGAGCCATTTTCGAGAAAATACCAGAAAACTGAAAATTATATTTCAGTAAAAACGCACTTCCGGTTATCTATTTTTTTTCAAACTCGGAATTTCAACAACATATTTAATTCTAATTAACATTATTTAGATGACAGAATTGTCTAATATACTGAAACAGCAGTTAAGATGAAAACCTAACCCCACCCCTCCCCAGAAGTGCCCTTAAATGAATTTTCCTGGAGAAATGTTTCAAATAAAAGTTGTAGCTCTTTGTATGTGTAGTTGATATAGCAAGTTTAAAGAAAATCTTCGGAGCCATTTTTGAGAAAATTGCAAAAACGTAAAAAAAAACAACTAGTAAAGTGGTACTTCCGGTTGAGGAATATTGACACATAACGCACCGTCAGATCCCATGGTGATACCTAAACGTAATATCAAGTTTGAACTTTCTACGATTTTTCGTTTTTGAGCTATGCTGTTCACATACATACATACACAACCCACACACACACAGACCATTCGCTAAAAACCACTTTTTGGACTCAGGGGACCTCAAAACGGTATTTCCGGTGAAACTCGATATCGAAAATTTGACACGATTACAATACTTCCTCTTACTAGGAGGAAGAGAAAGTAAAAAATCAACTAACCGGAAAGTATAATTTCACAGAACAAGTTTTTGAGTTTTGGGGGGGGGAATTATCTCGAAAACGACTACAACCATTTCCTTTAAACTTGGAATACCAACTGTACAGATATAAACCTATCACTTTTATTTGAGGCATTTTTCTGAAAAAAAAAATAAATAAATAAATAAAAAAATTGGTTTTAGATGATTTTGCACTATAATTTGTTGAGTTAGATTTCAAATATATGTGACTGGTTTAATGTTATTGGCACGTTCATCTGGACTACAAATAAACACTTCTCTATTTGCCTGGTTGGATGGGTAGGTTGGGTATTTGAACCTATATTTATATTAAAATTAAATGAATCAAATTTTTAAGTTTTTTAAAAAAAAAATTTATCGTTTTATATATAATTTGTATTAAGAGGATTGACAGGAAGTTGTGTGAGTGTTTCACAAAAGATTTTTTATTTATTTATTTATCATGAAATTGCCTGCGTCTTGATTTCATTTATTTGGATTTTCCGACCACTGAAAATATTTACGGGTTCTGTCTATGGCTTTCGGTTATAATTCTTATTAAGATATCTATTCGCCAGGATAAGGTGTAGATTGTTGTACAAAGATAAACAAATGTCTTCTTTTTGCAGAATGTGAAATTGAAAATAAGGGTGGGGTAATTATTGAGCCCTGTGGGACCCAGCTGAGAGAGGAGAGGTACCTATTATCCTTCTACAATTTGTAAAGTAATTACTTATACCAAATATGATGGTTACAATTATAAGACAAAAAATCCTGATTATATAATATGTATAAAACACTTTATTATACAGTATCGGAGCATCCGACCTGGGAGCCTGGGAGTACTCTCAAGATGACACAACTAGATTAAAACAATATAGCAGGTTACAGTTTAATGATAGGTTATATTACATACTTTAGCAGTGTTGGAAAACAAACGGTGTCATTATTTCAATAAATTTGTATATATATGGCATTAATACCAGCAATATCTGTTTCAAAATTGCTAGACGTTCTATTACTATTGATATGACTTTGCTTTTTTTTTTTGTGAATTTTTTTCTCTATCAACAATTGTAGTTTTACTAAAGTCAAAACTGTGTCCAGTTTTTCTGGTGTCGAATTCGGTTTTGAATATATATTGTTTTGTCTCTCCAATGTAGGTGTATCTTGAAAATAACCTAGCTCCCAGGTCGAAAGCTCGATCGACACTGTATTAATAAAAGTGTTTTATACATATTATATATTAGGTCTTTTTTTTTTCATTTTATAAACTTTTCATCATATTTTAAGCAAGTTTTTAAGTCTAATAAAGAAAATAAAGTTATAATTACTTATAGATAAGCTCATTGTGCCAAACAATATCAAATACAATGTCAATGTTCCAAAATAACCAATCCAATTCAACTTTTTATTATTAAAAAATGATCGTTACATGTCTTGTCAGTTATGAGCAATTGTCAGTTGTTAAATCCTATAAAGTAAATAATTATAAAAATATTAGAAAAATTATGAACATCCCCAAAGGCTATATTGATGTTTTGTGTGTGTGGGAGGTATGGCGACAGGAAGAAGGACCGGAAAGATTAAAGTTTAGAGCAAGATTATTATTCCAAATCATATTTACGAGGTGTGTAAATTAAGTAATGAGTCTGATTTTCTAGTGTTCGATCTGGCAACACTGGAGAAGCGGCGCATGCGTGGTAGGGCAAGTAAACATCTGATACAAGTCCAGTGCAAATTTGAAAATGCTAGAGTTGTTGCACTGTCCGTAGTGACTTTTTTTGCGAGCAAGGTTTTTTCAGTGCGTTTTAAAAATGAGTGACATCAATTACGAGCAACGTTGTGCTATCAGGTTTTGCTTCAGACTTGGGCACAGTGCAACGGAAACGTTTGAAAAACTGTGCCAGGCCTATGGAGACAATGTTTTGTCGAGAGCACAGGTTTTTAGGTGGTTTAAGTCGTTTGCAGAAGGAAGGGAATCAATTGAAGACGAGCCTCGCAGCGGAAGGCCTTCATCTTCAAGAACCGACGAAAATGTTGGCAGAATCCGCGATCTCGTGCGTTCAGATCGTCGTTTGACAGTCCGAATGATCGGCGAAGAGTTGAATTTGACTCACACAACCGTTCATCAAATTTTGACTAATGAATTGGGGATGAGAAAAATTTGTGCAAAAATGGTTCCGAAAAATCTTTCACAAGAGCAAAAAGACATCAGAAAGGAAAGGAGCCTTGACTTTTTGGGAGCAATTGAAAACGATCCCAATTTTTTGGAACGTGTTATTACAGGAGACGAGTCTTGGGTGTTTGAGTATGACCCAGAAACTAAGCGTCAGAGCATGCAGTGGCACACTTCAACCTCTCCAAGGCCAAAAAAAGCAAGAATGAGCAAGTCAAAAATCAAATGCATGCTGATTTGCTTTTTTGATAGCCAAGGAATCGTTCACAAAGAATTTGTGCCTCAATGCCAAATGGTAAACCAACATTTTTACCGAGAAGTTCTTGAGAGACTTCGAAAAAGAGTCATGCGTGTGAGACCAAACATCAAAAACAAGTGGGTGTTGCATCACGACAATGCTCCGTGTCACACCGCGATTTCTATTAATGAGTATTTGGCCAGTAATAACATTCCTGTGGCTCCTCAGCCTCCTTATTCACCCGACTTGAGTCCATGTGACTTTTTTTTGTTCCCCAAATTGAAAAATCACCTCAAGGGACGTCATTTTGGAACATTGGAGAATATTCAAACAGCCGTAACCGACCAACTGAAGTCTATTCCAGTATCCGAGTTCCAGCACTGCTATGACGAATGGAAGAATCGTCTTCAGCGTTGTGTGGCTTCCCAAGGTAGTTACTTTGAAGGGGACAATGTTGAATTGTAATTTTATTTGAATAAAAAAAAAGATAAAAAAATCAGTCTCATTACTTAATTTACACACCTCGTATTTATTTCCTGTTAACAGTTGTTTACTTTGTTCTGAGAATGTGCGCCCGATTAATACAATTAAAATATGAATAAACGCAAAAGAATCAAAACCACATAATCATGATCCTAATTAGGTGTCTAAACATAATTGGGTTATCATTGGAAGAAGTAGAACCGTCTTTAGGGGCGACACTTAAAATAGTAACCATTAACGGTAGCTGATGTCCGGGGTTATATTATTCAATTCATAAGTACAAAAGCCGTTTAAGTTAGAAGATTGTGTTAGGTTCAAAATATCCATTTGCGATTATTGCTACAGAAAATTTACTTATATAAGTAATAAACTACATTAATATATTAAACATTTTACTATAAAAGTAAAAGTGGTAGCATAAAATTAGTTGGATAGCTATTTGAAAAAAAAAAACTAATAGTTTAATGAAAGTAATTACGAATTTCAGTGAGTTGTCAAGTTGACAGATATTTTGGTTCTAATTTTAGTCTTCCTTTAATTAATTCTTGAAAATAGTTACTTAAAAATGTTGATGTTAACCAAATAGAGAAGAAATGAATAAGGCAGAACTGTGAGGCAAGGGATATTTAATCTTTGGGAAGAAGATAGATAGGACTTATCAAGTCCTAAAATTGAATGTCATAGTTGCAGTTCAATTTGAATATTGGCCAGAAAACGTCTAGAAAAACTTTAAACTGAAGAACGTGTTTTTCCTATTGTTGAAACGTTTAAAAAAAAAATACAATAGCTGAGCCGAGATATTTTCCCTTCACTCCTTGGTGGCAAAAGTCAACCTCGCATAATTATTCCTAATCAAGTATTAAAAAAGTATTAGTAAATTATATATATATATTGACTATAGAAAACCGACAGTACAATGTCAGGTCGTGGCAAAGGTGGCAAATCTAAAGGAAAGGCAAAAACTAGATCCTCTCCAGCTGGTCTTCAAATTCCGGTTGGTATTAATCAACAGGTTACTTAGAAAAGGAAATTATGACGAACGGTGCAGGTGCTCCCGTTTATTTGGCAGCGGTAATGGAATATTTAGCCGCTGAAGTGTTGGAGTTGGCGGGTGGATGCTGCACGTGACAACAAAAAGACAAGAATAATACCACGTCATTTGCAGTTAGCCATTAGGAATGACGAAGAACTGAATAAATTGCTCTCTCGTGTAACAATAGCTCAAGAAGGAGGTGTTTTACCAAACATTCAAGCTGTATTACTCCCTAAAAAGGTGGAGGTGGCCATGCTCCTCAGGATACTAAAATTATAATATCTAATATATATATATATATTATTAGTTATTATTTTTATAAGTACTTTATTTTAAAAATAATACAGTAGCTGATATAATACTTGAGTACAGAAGCATGGCAAAGAGCCGTCTGCTAGAGTTTACAGCCATAACAGAAAAACAAAAAATAATACAAAAAAGAAAAATGATGAAAAACAGCAAGAATTATACTAGAACTAAAACAGAACTGGAATAAGATAGAAAGTAAATAAAAGTATTAACACAACTAATGGTTAAATAAATCAAACGTAGTTTTATAAATTACAATAAAAAAACTGAAAAACTAACCTAAAGAATCTGAGATCCTGACGTGCCTAACTCTCCAAGCGTGGCGAGCATAAGCAATTAAAGGATGACAAGGCCGTTGTCCGGATAGGTAAACAATAATTTCTCCTCCGGAAAGTGAACATTTGCCGAGATGGAGGAGCCGCACATCCAATAATGCAGGACATTCTGCCAAGAAATGAAACAAATCCTCCCGTACTTGGCAGTTACAGAGAGGACACATTTCTCGTTCGGAATCTTTCTCCAACCAAGGGGTTAGAAACTTACGTTTCAACGTAAATATTTATAATGTATATTTTTATACATAGATATTATTAAAAAACCGTTTACACGAAACTGAGGGACCGACATATTTTTTTCGATTACACGATAAAATATAGGTTTGTTTCCGGGGGGTCTCCGATTATCTGCCATTGTACACGTCAAAAATTAGGTTTAATGTAATTCATTACAACAAACCACACAATTCGCTAATTTTTAACACAAAATTCCGAATTCGGAAAAACTGCACTAAATGTTTTGTGGGATAATGCGACGCCTTTTACCTAATATACAAAGACAATGAAAACCTGCAACAGTGGGCCACATTGTTGTTTATTTTGTTCGTCTAACAAAAAAAAAAAAAATAAGCAAAAAGAATCTGCATGACGATGTGACTGCAAAAAAAAAAAATTTGTGTTGAAACACTCCACACAACTTCTCCTTACTCCAGTTCTCAAAATGATAATTGACAAATTTTTTAGTTTGTGTACCAAATTTAATGAAATTAGTCGAAAACTGAAAAAACTGTTCAGTAAAAGCGCACTTCCGGTTTACTAATTTTCTTGAAACTCGGAATTTCCGCCATCTATTTATTTCTAACTAACTATGTTTGGATAATAGAATTGTATAATCAACTAGGATAGCACTTTAATGAAAATCTAACCCCACCCCTCCCCTAAAAGTGCCCTTAAATGAATTTTCCCAGGGAAATTTTTTAGATAAAAGTTGTAGATCTTTGTATGTTTAGTTTATATACGAAGTTTCAAAAAAAAATATTTGGAGCCATTTTTGAGGAAATTGCGAAAAAATAAATAAATCATTTAGTAAAAAGTGGTAAAGTAAACGCACTTCCGGTTATCCGATTTTTTTCAAACTAACGGAATTTCAACAACGAAATAGCAGTTAAAATGAAAACCTAACCCCACCACTTCCCCAGAAGTACCCTTTAATGAATTTTCCCAGAGAAATGTTTCAAATAAAAGTTGTAGTTCATTGTATGTGTAGTTGATATGCCAAGTTTAAAGAAAATCGTCGGAGCCACTTTTTGAGAAAATCGCAAACAAGTAAAAAATCCAACTAGTAAAGTGGTACTTACGGTTGAGGAATTTTGACAGATAATGTACTGTCAGATCATATCGTGATACCAAAACGGAATATCAAGTTTGAACTTTCTGCGATTTTTCGTTTATGAGCTATGCTGTTCACATACACACATACACACAGACCATTTGCTAAAAACCACTTTTTTTGACTCAGGGACGGCTCAAAACGGATATTTTCAGTGAAAACTCGATATAGAAATTTGACACGATTATAATAACTTCCTCTTACTAGACGTAAGAGAAAGTAAAAAGAAGATATATTTTTTGTTCGTCCGAAAAATGAAATCTTTTCGTATTAAGCGGTTTATTTGTTTCGTGTTAAAAGAAACAAAAAAATGTATGAAATTACATAGTAATTTGTTGGGACCGCTGTATGATTTCGTGTTAAACGTTTTTCACTATATACATATTAATTAAGTTAATACTTGTTTGTTAGGTCGCGTGGCCTGCGGGTTGGACTACCCGGTACTAGAGTGCTATTTCGGGATACTACTACCGTTCGTAGTAGTGTTACTTTCACACAAAATTTTCTTTAAAAATCACAAATCTTCTAGGTGAGAGAACAGCTATCTTGGTGAATTAATAAAAGAAAGTTCAAAATTTGGTCGCTTCACTACAAAAGACAGCATGCCTAAAAAGAGATATTTGTCTAAAAAAAAAAAGCTCTTTTTACGTGACTATGTGAAAATAAAAATCATAAAAAATCACGTATTTCTAAAACTAAGTCAATGCCTATAAAACTGGTGTTAAGAATATGGCATAAGATCTGGGAGTGGGGCCCGATGTATAAAATGTAACAATTAGGAAATGGATAAATTTAAACAAAGAAGAAAAAAAAAAAAAAAATTACCTTGTATTGTTTGAAACTGTAAATAACTATTCAATAATGAATAACAGGACGAAATAACACAATTATCATCGGCACATGTAGTAGATGCAACATGGTCATGCTGCAGATGCACAACAGGATGATGATTCACACATGGTACTATTATTACATTCATTACTAACAAACACTAAGATCTTTTTAAAAAAAGTTCTTCTTTAATAAAACATATAAAATCCAAAATCAGAATAGTTTATTAAAAAAAAAAAAAAAAAAAAAAAAAA